>PVIW01000802.1:277500-391745 GCA_004026585.1 Noctilio leporinus
GGTAATCACATTTCTGGCCAACACCCAGACAAGAGATGGGGACATAAACTATCCACTCCTTAGGAGCCAAGGAAGTGTGAAGAGGTCAGCACCCAGTCTGGGAAAATGACACCAGCATGGTCCCTAAACCTCATCTAGATAAGCACTCCAGAATCATCTCCAGAAAACCAAAGTAGAGCTTATGTGATCGTCTCTGTGCAGTATGGTTAAGAAGGTGACAGTTCAGTTAGGTGGAAGAAGCTGGCTGACCTTGGGGCTGGGGTCACTGGTGGCAATTATCTGAAGAGGCTATAAACAACATTACAGGGAAATGAACTCAAGGACAATGGTTGTTTTAGGAGCTTTGTCAAAGCCAAGCTGAGGCTCTGGCTGTCAGGAATCGAGGGCTTCTTGTCATGGACACTGTTTTGGTTTTTGTTTTATCAAAGCCTCACAGACATTCAGTGTGACAGGAGGATTCTATTTAGAGAGAATGAAACATAGCGCTCAAGGACCCTCTGTGTCCAGATTAAGTTTCCACAGCTGGTAGGAGAGATTCAGTAACAAGCTGGAACCTGGTCAGTAAATTAGCAGGTCTCAGGCAAAGAACATCAGGGTTAGAAATATCTACTATGGCTCTAATAAGCAATAATTGGTGATAATATTCAAGAGAAAAATGAGTTGCCTGCACATGACAGGAAGTTCTCCAAAGAGGAGGAAGTATAGCGTTCCAGAGAAAACCACAGACAGGAGGAAGCTCTAAACCACTGTTGCTGAAAGGAGTCATTTCTAAAGGACTGTTAGCAATTGTCACAATGTACAGGGAGAAACATTTCAGTAAGTAATGCCTAGATCTTAGCCCACAGAACTTTGAAAACTCCAAGGTTCTAGGTCTCCTGCCTAAAAGATGACAAGCTGTTCATATACAAAGGACTACATTTGAACCAGAAAACAACATGGAACCTATGTTTTTTAGGAGATGACATTCTGCTACTTCAATCCTCTATCATTCCTATTCAGTACCAGTAAAGATTAAGAGCAAGTATCAATACATTTGACATGTGGTTTTAAATCTGTATATTCTTCAGTTTGTAACTGTTTTCCTATCAAACATGTCATTTATCTTATATGTGAACATTTGGTTTGGCACTTGATATCAACAAACAGAAGCAGGGGGTGGGGGTGGGGTGTAGGGGGTGGTTAAAGGGTGAAAACAGGACCAGGCCAGGTAAGCCAAAACAGGCACAAATGGAGGGAAATTGGAGAGGTGGAGGCCAACACAAGTGCCCGTGCTCACTGCTGGTGAAAACCAGAGACAACATTTGGAGCAAAGGCCAGGAGCTGAGCAAAGGAAGTGAGAGAAAAGAGCACAAGAGGAACCAAGGCGTCACTCAGGGCTGGTCTTTGGCATTTGGCTCATGAGCAATAGAAGACAATGAGCAGCGACACAGAGGGCACGTGAGCCCTCCTGATGCTGGCCAGCAGAAAGGACAGTGTCCCTATGTGCTGAAGACAGATATACTAGGAACCTATTATTCCATGGTATAATTCAAGGGAAAATGAGAGTAAGCATTGCTTACTCCCTGTAAGCTGTCACTCTTATTCTTTGCCACCTACCATTACTAAAGCAGAAGGACATGCCATTCCATATAAACTTGGCAGCCAGCCTTGTTGCATGTGTGCATTACTTACAATATGAAGTTATCCTACCCATGGTGGACTAATTTTAAAGTTAGCAAATTCTGCTCCTGAACTTCAACACACAATGGATTCAAACTACTTCTATGTAACCTACTTCAGGAAAACCCATTGGAGATCCAAGAAGAAAAGCCCAAATTACAGTGGATCCAAATTGAATCCTGAGTAGCTCTCAATTGTACTGTTGTCTAAAGTGATGCTCAAGCTGAATTATCAGATCACACTTCATTGTAAAAATGTCATTCTAAAAAGAAAGACAAATATTCATCTACAATACAAATGTAACTGAGGACATCAGTTAGCATATTACCCAAGATCCTCTTCATGAGACATCTTTCAGCTCTTTGCACCAGGAATATTTGTGTGGGGAAACTGGTTTTGCTTTTATTTATAGACACCATGAATTATATAGCTTATCAGATTTTCTGTCTTCTCACTGGCTGCAGGAAAACTCAGTCAAATTGGAAATACGAAATACTGCCTTGAGCAAGTATTAGACAGTTGCAATAAGCACTTTGGAATAAGCTTTGTTTCTGGCTCCATTTTATTTCTCTACCCTTTCTCTTTCTCACTGACTTTTTAAAAGGTACTTCTAATGTATGTCATCTTCAAGTCATGTGCCAGCCTCTCTGTTCTGTTCCTAGTGGCTCAGCGGTTTCTAGTTATTGATTTCCCAAATGATGGTATCAGTTATGGGACCTGTTCTCATATACAAAGCTGTCAGTTGGAAAAGGCAAAGCCACATGGCCAGATGTAACAAAAGGCTAGCCCTTGGTGGAGAAAAGAAAAAAGGCAGGAGAGGATACTAAGAATAATAGATGAAAATTGGAGAAGACTCTGAAAATTGAAAAATAACTGTCATCATCAAAATAAACAATATTTATAGATGTATTTTTGCTGATAATAGTCCCAAGAATACTTGAGATTATGTACTGAGAAAATATCAGGGTGATTGTAATTTTTTTGAAAGTTATCTTATTTGGGTTTCTGAAATGTAAGATAATTATAGGTCAAACTATACTTCATCAAAACCATCAACTAGTTTAGTCAATTTAGCCATCCATCAATCAACACACATTTATTGAGTATTTATAAGTGCCAGGTTGTGTTAAGAACTAAGGAGATGAGATGAATAAATGAAATATGATCCCGACCCACAGGGCCCCTACATTTCAGCAGGAGTTAGACAGGTGAATAATTCTAGTGTCTCTAATAGTATGAATCCAGCATGATAAAAGCGTAATAGAGTAGTGGATTGAGCCCATTCCAGGCTGAGTGAAGGAAGAATTAGAGAAAGTTTCACAAGGTTGAAATTTGAATTGGATCTAAAATAAAAGGAGTCCTCAAGCATCAAACCAAAGATCAAACAGAGAGGGATCAGCTACAGCAGAAGCCTAGAGGCATGCAAGATGTAGCAAGTTCAAGGACAGTCTGGCATTTAACGTTATTGAAGCTTAGGTAGGGATATGGAATCACTTTACATCCCCCTACCACATTTAGAGGTTTCACTTTTCTCCTATACATGGGAAGAAGCCATTGGGAAATTTTAAACAGGTAAGTGGCATAATGAGAATTACACTTTTAAAGATAATTGATACAAGAAATGGACAGTTGGAAGTACAAAGTTATGGGATCAAACGCCATTTATGACCATCTCAGTTCTGGAAATACCAAATTTGGAGTTATCAGCATGTCAACCCACTCTATAGTTAAAACGATGGGAATGAGGGAGATCACCAATAAAAATAGTATAAAGATGCAAGAGAGGACCCAAAGCAATGTCAATCATTAATGGTAAGTAGGCAGAGGAAGGAGAGTTGTTAGAAAAGACTGGGAAAGGACGCCATAACTAGCAATGACCTGGAACAAGAAAAGTAAAGTTGCAGATGAACTAGATGGAAAGAAGTTATCAACAGTGCCTACTGGAGAAGGGCAGCAGAGAACGGCTACAGAGCTAGACCTTTACAAGGTGAGTTGCAGTAAACACTGGAGGCAAAAGTCAGACTCTGAAGTTCAAGTGGAGGAATCAGGAACACACTTTCCTTTTTTAATAAAATGTGGTTGGGAAGAGGAGGAAACGAGGTACATGCAAGAGAGGAAAGATGTAAAAAAGATTCTTTGGGGACATTAAAAGCTTGAGTCTCTGAGCTGATAGCTAAGTATGGGTGAAGAGGGGATGGTTGAGGGAAGGAGAGAGTGGGGAGGGAGCTGGGAAGAGAAAAACAGATTACACGTGGTCTGGAGATGGAAACTGGGAGATATAATCAGATGAAAGGATCAGCTCTGGAAATCCATCAAGTCACTAGGGGAAAAAGCCAGTCTAGCAAGTTATTTGACACAACATGACTGCATTTTTAAAATATTTCAGCCTGTTCTGTCAGACTTTTGAAGACAGAGCCATGGTGATCTATTTAGAAACCAGCCAATGGGGACAGTAGTTTAAAATAATTTGTGGGGTTGCTTTTTAAATAAATCAGCCTGAAGAAGTTCAGCTGTACTTAGAATAAAATCTCCACACACACTCCCCATTTTTTAAATTTAATAGTTTTGGTGTAACCATTGAAATAATAAAATCACATTATTTTTAAATACTAATTAATAATTACAGAAAAAAATTTAATAAATACTAATTGATATTTAGATAAAATGTCCCATGAATGAATACCTGCTGTCTGTGGAATGAAAAAAGTGAACGCTTGCCATCAATGAAACAGAAAGGACATTGTGGCTGACAGACTCGTGCTTCCAGAGCTCTACCTTCGGATCCTTGCTGACTTAGATATTATGTCCTGTCTTTACGGGCAAGGGACTAGAGCTGGAACCAGAGCCAATTCCAAGTTGTTTCCATCTCTACTTAACATGGTGCCTCCTGTTGGGGAAAAAAAATGGCCACCTGAACCACAAAGAGCCACCTGATACAACTTGAGACTGAGAATTCTTCTGTCCATAATTCTTCACATTAGGAGCCCCTAGGACATTGGCTATCCTCAGTTAGAATTCTCATTTCCAAAACTGGAAGCTGGGCTTTGTCCTTAAACTGCTTAACTGCTTTCTAATTTGATCCCTAATACCTACCTACTAGGAAAGAGCACAAATCTCACTTATTTCTTCTTACTCTGTTTGCAAATTTTCTTTTTGCTTATTTGGCTTTTCTATGCTTATTTGAATTAAATTGAAATCTAATAGAGTCAAGGAAGCAGAAGTCCCAACTCTTTTTTTTTTTTTTTTTTTTTAAGATTTTATTATTTCCAGAAAGAGAAGGAGACAGGCAGAGAGGGAGAGAAACAGAGAAATATCAATGTATGATTGCCTTTCACCTGCCTCCAGCCACAGATCTGACTGGAGACCTGGCTTGCAACCTGGTTATGTGCCCTGGCTGGGGAATCTAAGCAGCGACCTTTGGGTTTACAGGCCGGCACCTTATCCACTGTGCTACCAGCCAGGGCTACCAACTCTTTTTATAATAAAGTGAATCCTTTAATAGGGATCTTTCACCAAGAATATAAGTTTTAAAATTAAGTATTAAAAATAATAACAATTAAATAAAATTAAGTATAAGAATTCAGAAAATAAAATGGCCCTTTGTTGTCTCTAAGATACATAATTATGTTTTAAAATACATTAAGGTGATATTTTTAAAGTCAGGGTTAGTTACATATAGTCTACCCATAAGCAAAGAGAAATATTTGACTACATAGTTCATTTATGAAACTTCAAGAACAAAGCCTCTATGTCCAATTTGTTTTTAGGTTAAGCCAACATGTATAGCACATGACAGTTACATGTGACTAGAGAGGAAAGTGTGCTAAGAGACTGCAGAGACTTGGCTACCTGGCCAGGGAATGCCTAACCAAAAATACAGGATTTGAACTGGGCTTAGAAGGTTTGGTGAGCCTTTGCTAAGACAAGGGCAGAGGGAAAAACTGTCAGGTAGAACGGCAGCGGCAAACCAACAAGAGAAGATAAAAATGTACACGTTTTCAGTCATTCCACCAACAATTGATCTCCCCCTCCTCTTCTAAACTCTACAAACAAGGAAACAAACCAGACACAGTCCGTACTCTCAGAGCTCTCACAGGACCTGGGAGAGCAGCTGTGCCAACCCCACAACAGCGTGTCACTGTGTTCTGCCTGCAGGGTGTTTCGAGCAGCCAGAGGAGCGAAGCCGAATCTATGGCACAGTTGGAACTTGACATGTTGAGAAAGGAGGACAAAGGTCATCCCAGTAGAAGGAACAACATATGCAGTCACATAGACATTTTCCTGCGGAGTTTCCTTTTAATTATGTAACTACGAGAATAATAATGATAGCTAACACTTACCAAGCTCTTAACTATTTGCCAGGTACAGGTATTGAAATCTTGTTGAATTCTCAGATATCCCTCTGAAGTAGGCACTATCTCCACTTGACAGAGGAGAAAATTGAGGTACAAGGATTAAGCAATTTGACCAAGGTCACATAGCCAGAAGGGCTGATTTCACCTCAGGGAGCCCATATCCTTAACTGCAGTTTCATCACAGATAACCTACACAGTGAGGTCAAGGAAATGTGGAGATCTGCTTTCACTAATTCCATCCTTTGGAAAACAGTTTTATTTTTCAAGTCCTAAAAGTTATCTGGAAGGCTGTCAGTCTCAAAGATGCATTAACTTGCAGAACATTCTATTGTACTTGAGACACTACCACTTCTATCCTGGGTGCACTTGATATTTCTGGTTGGAACTTGTAGTGAACTGCTAACATATTTCCTGCCTCAAATCTCCTTTCTTTTGAGAAGCTCTCTCCACAACCCCTTCATCTCCAACCAGAGGATCCCAGTAAGGACTGCCATCTTCTTCTTGTATGACTTCCCTGGCCACAGTTGATGGGTCTGGAGGTATGCTTGTCTGGGCTTGACTGAATGAGAGCTGGGAAATGTCCACTGGCAAACCTAGTTGGCAGGAACTGTGAGATGCAAGACTAGGCATCACAGGCCACACATTCTCTGACATGTGCAGGATGTTTCTCTGCAGTGGTGGAGGATGAGGCCCAGCAGACAGAGAGAAACACAACTGAGAGTTGGAGAGAGCAGTTGTGAGGAAATTTGAAGGTCCTGTGAGATTAACTGTAACCTTCCAAAGTTAGTCAGAGTCCTGCCATTTGCAGTCAAAGGGTCCTGGATAACACCAGCAAAAAAATTAATACACAAAAATACTCAAAAACTTTTATAAAACAACCTGCAAGCAAAGCTGTTATACTGCAATTTAAAATAGCACATAAATACACATAATAGAAAGTTTGATCAGGGAACCCTTCCTAAATATAAAATAGCACATAAATACACATAATAGAAAGTTTGATCAGGGAACCCTTCCTAAATTTAAAATAGCACATAAATACACATAATAGAAAGTTTGATCAGGGAACCCTTCCTAAAGGTAATGATCAGAAACCAACTCAGTTAATGCTGTCAACTGGTTCAGTTTCATCCACAGTTCTTGGGACCATCCCTCTTCTCTGATCCCCAAAACTGTAGGGCTAGGTGATCCAATGTGCTTTAAACCATGGCAGATCTCAACAGTTTCTAGCATTTTTAAAGAGCCCAGAAAATATGTGTTTCTAAGTCATACAAAGATATGACTCCACAGTAAAGCAAAAAAATTTAAAATAAATATGCTAGAGTCTAAAGCCAAAATGTGTGCTTTCTCCTTGAAAACCATCAGCCTAGGACCGTGCTCTTGATCTATGAGGCTGCCATTTCTCAAAGCATCATTGGACTCCATTTTGAAGACAGGCTTCCCAACTTACCACCTATGCCTCTGAATATTCTTAATGGTACCAATCTTATCACAAGAGACCAGACTAGACTTTTAAAATGAGCCAAAATATTTAGAGGCAAGGTTGTTGATTAAAGTAAGTAATCAAGCTTAGAAAAGCACTTGGTGTCAGAAATAACATTTGAATGTAAATATGGAGGTAGATTTTTCTTTCATTATTTACAAACTGCCTGTGACAGGTGATTTTGTTCATTTATATACTGTTATAATTTTATAATATAGTTTACCTGCTAAGCAAAATTTTAAAATCTTATTTGCATGATTTATCTAATCAGATTCATCAATAAGAGAAGGAAAACCTCTACTCCACAAGTCTAAAATAGTAGAATAAGAGCAAAAGGTGTGCCAGGATGCATTATGTCAACTTATTTAAAAAATTACTTTGGATTATACAGACTCTTTCATCCCCCATCTTCAACAATACTGAATTACCTAGACTATTATCTAGCCCAACACTAAGGGATGAAAAGTGACAATGTCTAGAAATTTTTTACCCTAAATATAACCATTTTCTCTTTGAAAAACATAGCAGTTAAAAGTAACTATTTTTTGTTTTTCCCTTTCAAAAAGTTTTTTCCTCCATGAGGTACCCTTTCACCCACCCCATGAGACCAGCGAAACTACTAGGGACTCTCTAAGGGCCCAGGAGAAAAGGGTGTTAGAGGAGTCTCTTCACTTTTTCAGAATGTTACCACTATGGAACACTTCCAAAATCTCCTTTTTTACATACAGTCTGTCAAGTTAAAGAACACAAGGGTTTCAAAGCAATCTCTCATGTCTCCCAGACGTCTGATTTGGAAACTCTTACATCAGCAAGATTGTGCAAATATTATCTGTACCAGTGATTTCTTAAATAAATGAATAAAATCCCAGAAAATCTTCTTAAAACATCATTTCAAACAATACGAATAGAAAATGTGACATGCATGGCATGGCTGTCTGTTCTACTTGTACTGTTTTACTGTTTCATATTCTGAGCAAACAGAGAGGCTATTTTCCCACAAGGGTTCAGGAGGGCATACGATTTCATTTCTTCAGAAAATTGTTTCTCAAGATTTCAATCTTCTTAGCTGAAGATGACAAAATATAATATCAGAAATACTTATGCTTTTTATCTACTATATTTTCAAAGCATAAATAAAAGCTCAGTATGCATTTAAGACAGGTAGATGCAAACTTAGTATTAAATCACATACATATTGCAAAATGGTTTTATAATGTAAGAACATTTTAATTTTAAAATGCTTACAAGATCAATATAAAAACTAAGCCCTTTAAAAATATTTTGCATTGTCATTCTTATTTTACTCAGGTAGCAATCAATTTTCTAAATCTTGGGGTTAATGAGACAAGTAATAAAAAATTAAATTGGATTTTTAGAAAAGGGATTCAAATGAACAGCATTCAGCCAAAGCTTCTTTTTCTATTACTCTGCACAGTGGTGAGCACTATTTCAGTTTTCAACTTCATTACACATCTATTCATAAAGCATGGTATAAAAACTTTAAACCTCAAATGTTTTAAGAATAAAACAAATCATGCATCTATGAAAAGATGAGCATAATGGCTTTTTTTTAGTGTGCCTAATGCACTTCTAGACTGCCCTTGGACAGCATTAGCTAAACAATTCCCATCAGTATTAATATACTCTTAAGTTTCTATGGTCCTATAATTTAAGCAATAATTTGAGGAGCAATTCAATTTCATGGGAATTTCACTATTCCAGGCTGGTTTGTGGCTTTGTCACATAGAGAAATTTAGACGTTTAGACACTAAAGGTTGCATCGCTTTTGTGGAGTATTTGAACACATACACATTATGTACACACCCACCAAGCACACGTTATTAATGTCATGGATAACCAGACACAAAATAAGATAGTCTCTATGGTATAGGTACACCAATCAGCCCCCTACCTTCCTTCTTTCAGCTCCTAGCTTATTTTCAGACACCATAGTGAATAGATCACCTAGCAAAATATCAGGTTGGTCTCTTAAACGATTTAAGAGACATTTAAAGAATACTTGACTCCTATCTCATTCTGGTTTTTGCCTTGGGTTAAGGCTTTGCCTCTAGAAGGTCTCTGATATGACACCAATTTCTGATCTGGAGAGTTAACCAGAACTCATTAGCAGCGTTCCCTAAATGTAATAGGTGTTCAATATATGCTTATTGAATTGAAATAGCACCCATGAGATCCCCATGCAATCTTCCCAATTAGTAATGAGCAGAAGCATCAGAGGACAGAACAAGAATCCTAAATGCTGGGGAAATGAGGTGGGGCTAGACACAGAAAAGAAAGCAGAAGATTAAAATCCCACCTGAAAGTTCACAATTCTTATGTAACTGAAAAAAGGTTAAAAAAGAGGCTTCATTTGTGTGCTGAGCAAACTACATTCTTGACACTAAAAAGTACTTCCAGTGGCAGCAAAAAGGTTCAGAGAAGTCTCTACTACAAGCTTAGGCAGCATTTCATGTATTCTCATTCACTGAAACTAGGAGAGGTCTGAGGAATAAGAACATTACACTAATACTAACACTGATAGGTTGTGAGACTTCTGAACTTGCTCCTAAGACAAGATGATCTCCTATAACAATGACATAAGAAAATGAAATACAGGTTCTTCTAATATAAGCAATATATATGCTTCAAAAATATTTGCATTCTGCAAAATCACAGGACTTGCAGGAAATATAAATTTAGAGGCAGACGACTCAAAATTAAGCAACTTTGTAACAAAGACACAAACAAAAATAATAATTAACCTAATAAAAATATTTTCAGTTAAAAAAAAAGTCAAGTTAATGTCCTGATTTTAAAAAGACTATTATAGGAACGAAAAAGGGGAAGGATGTAATAAAACAACAATAAAATTAAATTAAAAAAAGAATAATATTTGGTTTCCGTAGGGAAAAAAAAGACTATTATAAACACAGAAATTTTTACCTTGAAATAAATGTATATTTTGCCACAATATGAAAAAAAAAAAAAAAACAGAGGAGAGAGAAAATAATATGATAGAAGACATAAAAGAAAGAGTGAGGCTGTTGATCTTTGGAGACAAGAACAAAATACCCAAAGATCAGACAGAATCACACAATAAGCAAGACAAAGTACATGGTCAAACTGTTTACAGGATGGTCTTTCCCTAACTTAGAGTGTTCTATATCCTGTGTTCTTCCACAGCTTGCTGCATTCAGCTGTTGTTGTTTGGTGATGCTAGCTATAATGATCTGGGAAAAACCATGTATGATCAACATGATTTTTGAGTTATACTGGCCTCATTTTCCTATTTACCAGTTGTATGAGAGCTAATTCATGTTACAGAAACATACTACAGACTCTAATGGAAAGCTATTGCCCAAATGTTGATGTGGTATTTGGGGGGAAAATGTAAGACATCTAAGTGTCCTACATGCATTACTTCTTTAACAATCTAGGGACAGAACCCTAAACCAAATAACCTCCAAGACCCATTTAGCTCCTTTATTTCAGGAATATTCAACTCTAGAGTCTGCACAGCAATTTAATTTTTCAATGCTAGGTAAATAACAATACCTATAAAGATATAGGTGACAGTAACTGTAGGTACCAATAGTTGATAGACCATTACCCAGTACCTCAAGTAGGAGAGGAAGTTTTCATAAGGACATAATGACTTTGAAATTCCTATACAACAAGGGAGCACAGTCAAACAAGGGGACAGCTGACCAAAGTATCTATCGGGGATACCCATGCCTTTAGGAAACAAGTGGCCAAGGTCTGATAGGGTAAATAGATCCAGGAAGAATCTATCTACAGCCCTTTGAAGACACACTTTCTACCCTTTGGGATTGTTCAATTAACGAATGGCTAACAGACTATATTGTACTCTATTGCTTTTCATCAAAAGAATTTATACAGAACTCTTTCTGTTAGGCATTTCTTGATGGAAGCACCTTACCCTTTTAAACAACACAAAATATGAAACACAAATTAGTGCCCCACTCCTGCTCTATTTGGATAGTACTGTATCTCCTTCACACTCCATTCTTTTTTAAAAAGTTTTATTTAGTTAGTTTTAGAGAGAGGGGAAGGGAGGGAGAAAGAGAAGGAGAGAAACATTGATGTGTGAGAGAAACATTGATTGGTAGCCTCTCATATGCCCCCAAACCAGGGACCTGGCCTACAATCCAGGCATGTGTCTTGACCAGGAACAAAACCAGCAACCTTTTGGTTTGTGGTACAATGCCCAACCCACTGAGCCATACAAGTCAAGGTTACAATCTATTCTTAATGAGGTTATTTACCTTGTATATTTAATGAGACTGTGCCTTATATAAGAAATTCTCTTCTCTGAAATATGCCTGAGAGGATAGTCCATTCAACTATTTAAAAAAAAAATGTAACCCTTCAAGTGAGTGTGGTCTTAAGACTGGACACAATTTTCATGCTGAGCTTTCAATTACTTAAAGATGTCACCATAGCTGTTTACAGAGCTGTTTACATTTATACATATCAGTAGATTGGCCTTAAAAATAACCACTTGGTAACTTCGCAAAATGGCTAGTAAAGAAATCTCTTTTTTTGCTACATGTATATTGCTCTTGCTTATGTGTATTAATGAAATATAGGTGTGCTAATAATACAAACTGGAAAGTAAAGAGTATAATTTTTAACATGTTAGTGTCACTATCAATTATGTGTGCTAATAAAGTGCATGGAGGTTCAACTGATATAGACCCTCCCAGTTCCTTTAGCCAATAATTGTTCTTTTTCCTCACAAAACTTCTTACCATAAGTGATAACACTGACTACCTTATTGCATCTTCTTATATTGCCATCTCAGGTGGGAAACAGCAACAAACGGAAAAATGGCCAAAGTCTAGAAACAGAAAATGGATGAGAAAGAAGCAAATGGTTAGGATAGTCTGCCACTTGGACAACAAATTTAACTTTACCTCATAAATGAAATGGTGGTAGAGGTGAGGGGATGATGTAGATGGTAGTTAGAGGTTAGGAAAAATAGGAAAAGAATGTTTCAGTTATTTAAACTCATACAAGTCAAATGTTTATATTGCACTCAAAAGTAATATGAAAAAATTTTCATCAATCTTTTTTCCTCCAAAATCCATTTAACTTTGCATTATGGCACATCTCCCTCTCAGATTCTCATGCACACTATTACCTAGTCTGCTTGATTAAACATTGCACTGACCTAAAAAGGATCTGTTCACAGTGGTGCCCAAGGCACTGGAGAGCCCCTCTCTTGAGTCAAAAAATTTGGATTCTATTCTCAGTAAAGGAGTGACTGAAATGAGAATCTCCTGTGGGACATAAACCATCTTGTCCATCTCTCTTGCAAAATTCCAGGAAAATTTAGCCTATTTGCTAATATTCTGGAGTTCATGGATTATTTCTAGAGAATATTTACTGTTACCCTACTAACTGCTAGGTAATGGGAATATGGCAAGAAGCCAAACATTCAGAAATTCCTGGCAACATGGATTTCTTTCTACTGAAGGAAGGGGTGCAATAAACAAAAATGCAAAATATATAATATGTTAGATAGTGACAGCATTGTTATTGAATGTTAGTGATAATAGAGAAATTTTAAACAATTTTAATGGAGAAATGAGCATGAAAGGGAAGTATAGGTATATTTTAAGAAAGGTGTTGTTAGATCAGGGAAAGCAAGTTGATATTTGAGTAAAGAACTGTTGAAGTGACTGGAAGCAATAGGCTAGCCCATTTCCTCATCACTCTCCTGGGAGGGCCTGATCTCATAGCCCTAAATGCTTCCTTACCTGCCTTACCCAACATCTGGCAATAATGTCTGACAGCAAAATGTGTTAGTAGAAGTTTATATAGAAAGCATACTCTGTGTGAAGAGAAACATCACGATGCAAGAATTACATATAATAAGTTGGAATCATGAAAGTTACATGGGAAAGGCATAAGGATTAATGGAACGGTTGATATCCAAAGATTCAATGGAAAGATGTGCAAAGTACTAAGGATGCAAGTGCTGAGTGAACACAGGATGACCAGAGGAAGGATGTGAGAGGAAGGAAGGAGAGGACATCCACATAAGGTAGCTGTCTACTATGGGATCCTTTGTGGTGCCAGTGCCTCTAACCAAATGTTAAGTGGAAAAAGATACCTGCTCATAAGTGCCTGGATGTCTGGGAAAAGCCCAAGAAGATGGGAGGGGTAGAAAGCAGCAATACATACCCTTACCTTCTTGGCTTCAATAGAAGACCTAGAGGATTTTCAGTCAAGATGGCAGAATAGGTAAACACAGTACTCACTCTCACAATTATAATTGCAACTGAACTACAGAACAGCCATCATTCAACTGCCTGCAATCTAGCTAAATGGAAGTTCTACAACTAAGGATATAAAGGAAAAGCCATATCAAGAGTGGCAGGAGGAGCAGAGTTGTGGAACAAGCTGGTCCCACACCCACATGTGGCAGGTAAAAATTGGAAGGAATATCTCAGCTATGAGGTCCCTCCAGAAGAACGAGGAATCCCAGCTCCACAACAAGCTCAAGGTTCCAGTGCTGGGAAGAGAAGTAAGTCCCCATAACTCCTGGCTATGAAAACTGGCAGGAATTGGAGCTGAGTGAGATAGAGGGTAGCTAGAGTCCCAAGCAGTTCCTATTAAAGGGCCCACATATGAACTTACTCAAACTCACTCCCTCTGAGCCCTGGCACTGAAATACCACCAGGGACATATGGAGAAGAACTCAATTGTCTAGCATCAGGATGAGAGCTGGAGGGGCAGCTTTCTTCCAGACAGAAGTGCTAACAGAGGCCATCGTTCCTTTGATAAGCCCTCCCCTAACAAAGGCAGCAGGTGAGTGCCCATCAACCTGACTAATGCTATTGGTCCCGCCCTGGTATTTATTCCCTGAGATACTGCCCCACCAACTTTTGGGCCCACCCAAGATGTTTCCAGTGACTTTTCCATATGAATGGATTGGCTTGGCTCATGCTTCAGGCTTTCCTAAAATCTCTCAAAAAAGCAGCATCTGACCACAGCATGCCCATACCTATCATTGAGCAGCCCCAGGCCCAGTGCTAGAGGCAGACAGCCTTGGTTTGCCGTTTGGCCTATCCTAGGCACCCCCAGCCCAGGATAATTAGCAGCCATCTGCAGATCATTTTGCAACTCATGCCAGGAGGCCTCAGGCAGAACAGCAGCAGATGACCTTGGCCTGCACTGCCCCTGGAAGTCCCCAGAGCCAATGCATCTGATGGACAGCTTCAGAGCATGTCAAAGCACCACCCCGCCACCTTTGCAGTGACACACTCAAGGGACAGCCTCAACAAGCACCAGGGCCCTGATAAAGTCAGTCAGTTCTGTAGAGTGGGCCACACCACAGCTGATTCTCCATAGTGTTTGGGGGTAGTCACAGCCAGTCCTTAACAGCAAATTGGCCTGGGGATAAATCACTCCCATTGATATGCCAAGAGCAACCAAGGCTCAAGTAAAACAGGAGGACATACACAGCCCACAGGGAGGCACACCTGGAGTGATCAGGAGGCTGTGCCACTGGGTCCCACCGAACACCTAATACATATAGCCACTCCATCAAGCCTACTTAGCTCTATCTAACATGTAGAAACAAACACAGGGAGGTTGCCAATAGGAGACAAAGGAAAATTCCCAAATGAAAAAATTCAACAAAACTCCAGAAAAAGAACTGAACAAAATAAAATGGAGGTAAGCAATCTACTAGATGCAAAGTTTAAAGTACTGGTAATAAGGATGCTCAATGAACTTAGAGGAAGAGCAGTTGAACTTAGTGAGAACTTCAGCAGCATAAAAAGGACATAGAAACCATAAAAAAGAACCAGTCAGAAATGAAGGACACATTAACGTAAATGAAGAGTAATTTACAGGGAACCAATAGTACAGTAGATGAAGAGAAGAATGAAGAATCAAATCAGCAATTTGGAATGTAAGAAAGGAAAAAATCCCAATCAAGACATCAGAAAGGGAAAAAAGAATTCTAAAAAAATGAAGACAGCATAAGGAACCTCTGGGACAACTTCAAGCATACCAACATTCACATCATGGGGATGCCAAAAGGGGAAGAGAGAGAAGAAATTCAAAACCTATTTTAAAAAATTACAGAAAAGCCCTGGCTGATGGCACAGTGGATAAGGCCTGTGAACCCAAAAGTACTGGTTCGATTCCCAGCCAGGGCACATAACCAGGTTGCAAACCAGATCTCCAGCCAGGTCTGTAGCTGGAGGCAGGTGAAAGGAAACCATACAATGATGTCTCTCTCCCTTTCTGCTTCTATCCCTTCCCCTCTCTCTAAAAATAATAAATTTTTTTTTTAAATTACAGAAAATTTCCCTAACCTGACAAAGAATAAGACATACAAATCCAGGAAGTGCAGAGTGCCAAACAAGATGAATCCAAAGAGGCCTACACCAGACACAACACAATTAAAATGTCAAAGATTATAGACAAGCCCTGGCTGGTGGCACAGTGGATAAGGTGCCGGCCTGCGAACCCAAAAGTCGCTAATTCGATTCTCAGCCAGGGCACATAATGAGGTTGCAAGCCAGGCCTCTAGCCAGGTCCGTAGCTGGAGGCAGGTGGAAGGCAACCACACATTAATGTCTCTCCCTCTCTGTCTCTCTCCCTGCCCCTCTCTCTAAAAATAATAAAATTTTAACAATTATTTAACAACAACAACAAAAAAAAGATTATAGACAAAGAGAAAATCTTAAAAGCAGCAAGAGAAAAGCAGTTAGTTACCTTCAAGGGAGTTCCCATCAGCCTGTGAGCTGACTTCTTAACAGAAGCTTTACAGGCTAGAAGGTATTAACGATAAATGTTCAAAGTGATGAAAAGCAAGGACCTACAACCAAGATTACCCTACCTAGCAAAGCTCTCATTTGGAATCAAAGGACATATAAAGAGCTCCCCAGACAAGGAAAACCTAAAGAAGTTCATCATCACCAAACAAGTATTACATGAAAAGTTCATGGCCTTCTTTCAGAAGAAGAAAAAAAGATTAAAATTATAAACAATATAATGGCAATATAAATCTATCAACAATTGCATCTAAAATAAATAAACAAACAAGCAGAACGGAAACAAACTCGTTGGTACAGAGAACATTTTGATGGCTGCCAAATGGGAGAGAGTTTAGTGGGTTGGATGAAAAAGGTGAAGGGTTTAAGAAATGCAAATTGGTTGTTGCAGCATAGTCGTGGGGATTTCAAGTACAGCACAGGGAATACCATCAGTAATATTCTAATAACTATGTATGGTGTCAGATGGGCACTAGATTTATTAAGGTGATCACTTAAGTTACCTAATATGTAATCACTGGAGTGTACACCTAAAATTAATATAATATTGTATCAGGACTGTAATTAAAAACAAAAAAATAATTTTCAAAAGAAGGTGACCTAGAGGCACAAGTAAAAGAAAAATGGAGGTTTCTTCATTCCATTCAAGAATTCCAAATTTCAGAGAAGATAAACAGCTATATCAAGGGCACGGTGTCCTGCTAAGAATCAATTCAACAAAATGCACTGAGCACATACTATTTGCCAAGTCCTGTTCTAAGTGGAGAGTTGACAGTAACTAATACACAATTAGTCCCTCAGTGAATGTACAGTCCAAAAAGAAGTCTATATCATTTGTTTAAACCAAACCAGCATTTGACATGTACTCAGAAAAAAACATTTTGATTGATAAGAAATGTTCATTATTTTTCATACTTTCACTGAAAATCTCATTGGGAAGACCATTTTTAAATGGCATAGAATCAAGGAATATCAATACTTGTTTTAGAAATTCACTTAGCAATAAGAACAGGAGAGGAATTTATGTACAGAGTAACTTATAATCATCTTTTCTACTATTGTTACAAATCAATTCAGCTCTTCATGGTATCTCAGAAGATACACAGCCAACAATAAAAATGGAAAGAATACACACTGTACTTTACCAAGTGGAGGAGAAGCCAGCAAGTAGTATGTACGATATTCTTTTTTCAGCTTCTAAAATAATAAGCATCCCCAATAGTGTTTTGTAAAATTAGGGAAAACTAAGGAGTGAATATTCTTCAAGATAGCCTTAGAATATTAGACAAAAATGTTGCTATGGAACATTTTTACAGGATATTTTAATCATTTAAAACTTATAAGGTAAAGACAGTGTTACTAGTAAACAACCAACTTAACAAATGAATTACATTGGAGGTGATGTGATACAGTGAAACCTTTATGGATCAAACTAGATTGAAATCCTGCCTTTGTCACTTAATAGCTGTGTGACCTTAGGTGAGTTAATGAATTATATGAACTTCAGAATTCTTATCTATAGGACAGAGATAAAAATGACCTATTTCAAACAATCCTTCTAAGGATCAAAGGCCAATGCATATATGAGATGTCTTATAGCAAGTTGGGCATGTATTCTGTCAATCATGATTTTTCCATTAGTATATCAGAGTGGCCCCAGGTACTACTGTACATAATTATATATTTAAAACAACTACACGTAAATTAAATACTTCTATAAGTTCTATTATATATATAATAAATTGTCTTATCTGATCTTTTAAACCAGGAAATTCATTTTTATCTCTATCACAAACTATCACAAATTTTACTATGATTGATATCACAAAACAACTGTGGACTAAAATGCATTACTACATACTGCATTGTGATTATTTCTAAACATTTATCAGAAACCAGTCTTACTGACTTATTTGAATATCCATAAGCAGTCTCAATGTGAACTTAGTTGTAAAATTTCAAAAAACATACATTAAGGAAAGATTAAAGATTATGGTGAGGTCTTGTATATCACAAAGCTACAACTTATTAGAAGATGAAAACCTTTGATTCACTCTTTTTAATTAAATAAATTAATGAGCTATATATGCCTTTATATGTGTTTATAAAGGGAGATAAAGAAAATATATAAATGGGGGCACTTTCATACCACTATACAAACTGAGAACACTTTATTTAAACTGCAAGAAGAAAAAAAATTAAGCTTCTCAAGATTCCTCACTTATTTTTAGCTTATATCATCAGAAACCACTCATTTTTCTTCTTCATTCCAAAGAAAGAAAGGTCTCTATATTTTTACTCAAGATACTCATTGTTTTTTCTTTTCATTTTAAATTTGAACTTAAATTAACTTGTTCTCAAGACCTTGCACATATGAAAATTCTGAATTTGGGAATAACTGAAGTATCAACTTGAATTTAGAAATATGTAACAGTGATTTGTTGTATGGTTCTAGGTTTTAAATTTTTTCTTTTAATAATTAGCATTGTTAAAAGTAATATAAATTTGTAATATTCAATTTGGAAAATTAGTAAAGATAAAAGTAACCCATATTCTATAACCCAAATATAATTAGTTAAAATTTATTGTATTTCTTTTTTCTTTAAAGATCTAATTGACTTTATTAAGCAATTCATTAATCAGGCAGTATCCCATCTAGCAACTAGAAAGGCCTCTACATAATGCAAGGATTTTTTATTGGAGGAAGAGGGGTGGCACAAGGGCACTATTATATACAAAAGTAGAGATTGGTTTTTGACCAGGACACCTCCTTTGGAGGGAAGGAAATGACAAGAAGTTTTATCATGCAGATTGGCGGGGGTGGTAGGGAAAGTCCTAGGGGGCAAGTGGAGGGGGTCCATATAACAAATTATCTTACTACTGCTTGACTAGGAAATTCCAGACTGGTTGATTAAGATTACATTTCTGGGAAAGGTTGAAACAACAATTAAGTCAGGTCTTAAATCTAGGTTTGGCATCATGGGCTTTAGCACAAATGACACCATGTGGGCCTGTGGTTTCCTCTTTAACACTAATACTCCTTGTCTATACCCCAAGCCCTTTTTCAGCTGTGAAAACCCCAATGTCCACAGGCCCAATCAATGCACAGGCAGTCCCCTCTGTTTGAAAAGTTTAGCCCCTCCCTCTTTGTGTATTTAGCTGATTCATTTATTCATAATTTAATCATTCAACAAATATTTATGCAGCACCTACTTATGTGCCAGGTACTGTTTAAGTGCAAGGGGCAGCATTGAATAAAGTTAAATTGCTGTTCTCATGGATCTTGCTTTTTAGTGGGAAAACAGAAAAAAAGTAATTGAACGTAACTCTTGTAAAAACTCAATAATGAAGAGGACAGAGGGGAGCAAAAAGGGGATGGATGTAATACAACAACAATAAAATTAAACTAAAAAAAAAACCTCAATAATGTCAGGAGTTAAATTTTCTATGAAAATAAACAAAGCAAGGTAAGGAACTTGTGAAAGAAGACAACACTATTGGAAATGCCCAAAGCAGCTCATTCTGGAGAGGTGACACCTAGGCAGAGGACGGAAGTGCAGGAATGAGCCACACAAGTGAAGGGAGAACAGTCCAGGCCCACTAAGCAGCAGGTGCAAACGAGTTGAGGAGGGCATATTCAAGGGTTATTTGAGACCCACCAGGAAGCCAATGTGACTGGAGTGCAGTGGGCAAAAGAAGGAGTGACAGAAGAGAGGGCAGAGAGATAGCCAGGGGCAGATCATGCACAGACCTGCAGACAATGGTAAGGAACCTATATGTACTTTACAGCTGATGGGGAAGCCTTGGGAGGGTTTTGAACAATAGAGTGAAATGATTCATTGTGAAAGAATCCGTCTGGCTGCTGCTAGAGAAAAGAGTGCATGAAGGAGCAAGAATAAAAATGGGAGACCAGTTAGGAGGCTGCTGTGGTGGCTCAGGCAAGCGACAGTGGTGGCCTGGTCTACAGCACTAGTAGTGAAGGTAAATGGATTTAGGATGTAGTCAAAAGCTACAGTTGGCAGGATGGACTGAAGGTGTGAGAGTAGGATGGCAAATAGGTTTTGCCCTGACTGACCTGACTTCTCAGTTCTAAGATTCTTCCATAGGGAAGGTCTTCTTTGGCATCCAGACAAGGTAAGGTCTCCTACTGTAGAGAGGGAGCATGTCCTACACTTATAGAATATAAAACTGTAACCTGCACATTCCTGTCTTTGTCACCACTATATTTCTGTGAGCTATGCCAGTAGTGGTTTGGGTATGCTAATAAAACCTATCAGGAGCCAGAGCCTCTTTTCTTCTCTGGTCTGTTTTTTCACACCTAAAGGAATGCTCACACCAATATGTAGCCAAAAATTACACCAGGAAGTGCTATTACTCGCTCCTTTTGACTCACAAGGAAACTGAGGCTCAAAAAGTTTAAGTAATCTGTCTAAGGTCACAAGAAATGGAGGAGCTGGGGTTCAAACCTGAGTCCTGCTTCAGCTGCTAAGAGACAGAACACTCAGAGAAGAAGGGGAGCCAGTTATAGAATAAACAGAAGGAGAACATAGGCCAAGTTCCCAAGTACACTCTATTCATCCAAAAACTTCAGTATAAATGTAAGTAATCAGTAATTTTTTGCTGATTTACAATAGAGGACTTCCTGCAGGCAGCAGACAAACTAAGAAGGCACAAACCAACTTATTTCAAAACCACAACAGGCAAAGCAATCCTGAGAAACCATTTTTTAGTTAATAGAGTAATAAATTTTTTTTAAAAAACCCAAAAACCACCATTGATAATTTCTGCTGAAATTATTGAAAAACTTGTTTCTGCCTCTTGGCAAGTGGCTGTATTTTTAATTCACATTATTTGTCAGTTTGTAATTATACACTTATGTGGCGATCTGATTAATGCCACCTTCTTGTACTAGACTGGAAGCTACATAAGGGAAGGGTCTGTATATATTTTGCTCATATCATGCCGGTAAGCCTAGCTCAGTGCCCAGCACCAGTAGATACTCAATCTGTAACTGATGCATAAGTGGATATTGTTGCCACGATTAACTTTTTGGGAAGCAAGAGGCAATATATAATATGACCTTTGTATAAGATATAATATTTTCGACTAATAAACTGTGTGAAAACATTCAACAAAATAAAAAGGAAGACATGCAGATACTCATTTCTGCATTATCTATGAAGGTGAACAAATAACTAGTCAGGATTCTATGCACATGAGTGATAATATTCAAAACAAAACAAAAAAGTATGTTCTCAAATTCAGTCATATGGGCAAGAAGAAAGGAAACTGACATTGTTTGTTGAAGGACCTAAACCCCAGAACTGGTACCAGTTAGCAGAGTCTGGGCCTAGGCCCTCCCTTGACTACAGCATAAGCTCTGGATTTCAGCCCTTTAACATTTTGTTGGTTAGCCCAGGAGAAGTGCTCAGCAGATACCTGCTGAACAAGAAGTCACTATTTATGTTCTTTCACTTTTTAGTGACTGGTCTTAAATACCTCCCACCTTCACCTACTACCCAATCAGTTAGGAAGTCCTATCAATGGCAAATTGATTCATCTGTTCAACAAACATTTATTTAGGGCTACTGCTTGCCTGGCACTCTTCTAAGTGATGTGTTAAGAGAAATGAACTAAACAAACATCGTTTTTCTCTGATGGAAGTTACATCTTAGAAGAAACAAGGCTGCTAATAAACAAATACATGTCACGCCACCCCCTCCATCCTGTTCCTATGCTGCGAAAGCCTTCAGATATTTTTCCTCCTTCAATCGGGGCTGACAGTTGTAGTATAGAGTGCAAACCAGAGATCATCTGTGCTGGTTAAAATACCGTCGAGGGCATTAAGTTCTTATTATGCACAAGTAGCCTTTCAGGATCCCGCTGCTTACCTCTCCTGCGTCCTCTCCTGGAACCCACACAAGCTGCATGGGACGCGTTCTCCGTTATCATGACTGCCAGCCACCTTTGTTCCACCCAAATGCTCCCCATCCACCAAACACCTGATGAAAAAGGTGAGGGGACTTTAAAAAACACAAATTAGTAGCTACAAAATGGTCACAGGAATCTAAACTACATCATAGGGAATATGGCCAATAATACTGTAATAACTATGTATGGTGCCAGATGGATTCTAGACTTATAGAGAACCTATATAAATATCTGACTACTACGCTGTACACCTGAAACTAATATAATATTGCGTGCTAACTGTACTTGATAAAACAAATGATAAAACAGGAAAACATAAATAAAAATCAGAGAACAAAAACAAAGACACCTCTGTGCCTACGGGGACAGACAGCTCCCGGCTCGAGCTAAATTATTTACCCGCCCAGGACAGTTTCTTCCATGCTCCCCGCGACGCTTAGCTCCTAGGAGGTACTGTGCTTACCTCCCTGTCCTACAATCCTTTACGTGGACAGGTGCTGTCACCTCTCTACCAAAGGGAAGGCACCCAACAGGCATTAGTGGGGTGAACATTACAACTCCATTCTAGAAAGGACACTAAGCACCTCAGAGAGATTTCTGCACTTCCGGTGAGAGGCTAGGTGGGCCTTAGGGGAGGAGAAGTGACCACTCTAGGAGCAGGGCTCTGTGGCCAGGAGGACCCAGGGAGAGGACAGGAGGGCGGGCAAATTTGTTATTTCTTCCCCGTCTTTCTGTCTCTGTCTCTCCCTCTGTCTCCATCTCTCTGTCTCTCTCTTTCCCTCTCTCTAAAGAGATATATGTAATATCTGATATAGATATACATGCATAGATGTACGTATATGCACATGTGTGTATCCTTGCATGATACCAGACCTACATATGCTAACCATATAGCCAAGCTTCTCAATGTTAAATCATGAGCATTTTCTCACATTATTAAAATATTTAAATAACCCACTTAAATATGTAAAGATATTCAAATTTATTTTAAATGCATTATTTAAACACTCTCCCATTCCTGAACATGTTGGCCATCTATTTTTTTATTATCATAAATAATTACGTGATGAACCGCATTTTACAATGCAACAGGTTTGAACCTAAAACGCACATTGTAGAAACTCAACCTCAAGGTGTATTTGATGGAGAAATGGAGGAGGAGATACTTGGGAAGGAGTGAGGCCAGGCTTCCAAGCTCTCAGCATGCGTTTGCCAGATTATGAGGAAGGGAAATCTCATTACCACTTGACAGCTGCTCCGTGGTCTGTAAACAGTTAAGGGTTCAGACCTCCTCCCCTAACCAGATGTTCATGGCTTCAGGTGCTGCAGAGGGTTAGTAATTGACTTAGGAGTCTGACCATAGTTTATGTGAGAGAGCTTCATGAGGCAAGACACCACACAGAGAACCTCTTTCAGAGATTGTTTGATATAAGGATACAACTGTGTATGTATCAATTTATAACGCATATAAACTAAAAGGAATAAAGACTAAAAGAAAACCTAAGAGAAAACAGTTAATGCATGACAATGATAGAATGCAGTCAAACAGCTTCTACAATTTTTCTCTTAGAGAAAATAGGCAAGTGTTGGTGCAAAAAAAAAGCCCTAATTTTATGACATCATTGCATGAGCAGTAGGTTAATTGAGGGGAGGTGGCAAGAACAATTAAAGAACAATTTTTTTTGATATTTATAATATCAAAATTCAGTAAAATACCCTGTGATTCCTTGAAATACCACCATCTTTTTTTTTTAATTTAACTTCACTAATCTGACGGGTTTCAAGCAATTCTCACATCTAAGAGTGATTATCGCTAAAGCTATCAGTAGTCTAAAAACATGCAAGACCTACTCACTTCCTGAACTATAGTTTCATTTTTATGCTAATTTTGCCACTCACATGACATTGCTGCTTTCTAGCTGGCATATAGCTTCTGGTCATGGGGATAATTCGAAGGATTCTTAAATGCCCAAAGAAAAGGTACTTGAGATTCAATTGATTTTTTACACCATTAATCCCAACATTATAATAATATTAAGTAACATCTTTGATCGTTGGCTATTCCCTGGAAGAGAGCTACAGCATGCCTGCTCTACTGACCCACGGGCCCTTTGATGAGAGCCATGTATTCTCTTCCTGGAAAAATGTATTCATGAGGCAAGACACCACATGTATACAAAATTCCGCAGAAAATTCCCAAAGGCGCTTGGGCTCCCTGACACCCTGTTAATAACCCCTATACCAGAAAAAGAGGACTTTATAGAGTAATAGTAACTGGCTAACTGAGAAGTGTACATGGAGATAAAGGAAGAATGAAAAATAGAAAAAAAATTGTTCTGTTCTGGGCCAGACATGGCCTAGATTTTCCCTATTCTTTACTTTTCACAGCAGCTCTGTACACTACAGATTACTTTTTTATATGCAGGAAATTAAGGTTCAAAGGTTACATGACTTCCCCACAAGATCATACTGCCGGAACATGACAGAGTCAAAATGCAAACCTGGTCTTTTACGTCAAATGTGTATTTCACTTTGCACTTGGTGTCAACTTACTACTTTTTCATCTTGGAACTTCTCAAGGTAGAACTAAACCATGAGACTAAATGCATCTACTAGACTGCACACTCCCTGAAAGTAGTGTCAATGTCTCATTCATTTAATATCTCCAGCAGAAGGTACTCACCAAAGGAGAAACAAATGTATAAATTAAGACATGGTGCAGCAATCTCACAGACAGCAATGTATTGCCATACAAAGGCCTTTCTTGTCAACCTAAATATTCCTTTCTGTGACCACTGGACACAGGTTTCAATAGATTTGAAAACACACATGACAAAACTCTTTTGCTCAAAAACAGCATTTAATCCTTTTGAAAAATAAACTATCCCTAAAACACAAAGTAGCTTTATAGCTACCTGCCTAATACTCTCAGGTCAGTGAGTAACACCTTTTGGTAGGAAACTACTGCATCTTATGAAAACCAAACTCATGTTGAAAATGAGTGCATAAATTAGGGCTATTTCTAAAGATACTTAATTTTAAATTTTTCATAATAAAGGACTTAAATGCGCCTCTTTTGCTTTTGCAATAATTGCTCTGAAGATGAAAACTAAAGCTCCATGTCAATGCAGTAGAGGTAATTGCTGCATTTACTGCTCATGTCATGTTGATGTATGACTATGTATCAAAGGTCATCCTTCTGTACTCATACATTATCAAATTTGAAAGCACAGTATTTGATTCTGACCAACCTTTAAACTGCCCACAATGTTCATGAAAAATAGATAGAATTCTACCTTGAGTTTAAAAAAAAAAAAAAAAAATGAACCCATGTTTCGGAAGCAGAAGGGTCAGGAAGCCAGTGGCAAGGTTAGATGTCAACACTATGAATCTCATACCATCGTGTAGCTTATCAATGAGGTCTAGTACAATGATCACAAGCTAAGATTGCTGTACTAATGAAGACAAAGGTCTAAAAAATTTGATAAAACCAGCCTTCTGACAGAGGGCAGTACCTTGTGGGCAATAATGCAGAAATAAGGACATAAATCACTCTTTAGAGATAATAAAACGTATAATGCACAAATTGAATTGTTTACACGTCTATTGGAAGCACTGCTAAAAACAGAAGTGTTGGCCACCATACCTCTTGTTAATCATCTGGAACAAAGTAGCCTAAAATTCAGCTACTTTGTTAGAAGGCTGGACATCTGCTTTCTGCCTCTCTTCTAAATCCAAGAGCACAGTGCTCCAGTCCTGACACACAATTTAGTAGTCTTGTGCCGTTCTGACCTAAAAGGAATGCCGGACATTCAGGTTTGCTTCAAACTATTACTTACAATTGTTTTCTGGGTGGATAAATTGATCTCACCAGAATCTACTAAAACCTGAACAGCTGCTGCTTGTGGGGGAGGCGGTGGCAGGGTATGAGGTGGGGAGGACAGCAGGAAAGAGAAAAACCCCTCTTTTCAGTAATGGGGGTGGCAGTAAATAAATAAAGCATCATTTAAAATCATTAAGCTACAGGAGATTGCCTTATTGGAAAGAGAAGAAAACTCCTACGAGGTCTGTCCTGAAAGTATTAGCCACGCGAACTGTTTTAATTATATTGCTATTGGTTCGATACTTTCGGGACAGACCTTTGTGGGACCATGCATAAAGAATTCCGGGCTTCCAAAACCAAAAGAAAAAAAAATGTGTTGAAAACAACCCACAACACCCACCCAAATGATGTTTCGAGCATATCAATTTTATTTTAGATTGTGCCCCGTGTAGATTATTTTATAAAATTCACAGCATCCCAATCTGAAAATTCATGTATTCTTTTGCTATGTGAACACTCATAGTTGAGAATATAAATTCACTCCAACATTTGATTCCTTTTTGTCCCTAGGTAAAATATTTTTTAAAAAACAACCACTATAATTTCATAAAATGTGTCAGCATTTGGCAGGTAGGCAAAGCCTTTACAATTCTTGCTATAGGGAGTAGGGCATCAGCTGCTTGTTTCACTTTTAGAAAAAAGTAACCTGGGTGACTATAATACATAAACTACGTATACCACACTAGTGCAAGTTTTAATTATACTTGCCATGTACAGTATACATTGCCTTTTAATAATTTTTAAGGCAAGTACTCAACATTAAGATTTGAATTCTTTTTTAGTTTTTCTAAGTATATTTTATTGAGTTTGCTGTTGCAGTTGTCCCAATATTTCCCCCCAACCCCCTCTACCCAGTAACCCCCATTCCCTTCAGCAATCCCCCCTTTTAGTTCCTGTTCATGTGTCTTGCATGTAAGTTCCTGGCTTCTTCCTTTCCTATACTATTCTTAACATTCCCTTGTCTATTTTGTTCCTACCAATTTTGCTTCTTAATCCCTGAACCTTTTCCTCCATTCTTCCCCTTCCCCTCTCAGGTGATAAAGCTCCCAATGATCTCCATATCTATGATTCTGTTCCTGTTCTGGTTGTTTGCTTAGCTTATTTTTGTTCTTGTTTTTTAGATTCAGTTAATAGTTATGTGTTTGTTATTTTAATGTTCATAGCTTTGATGTTCTTTTTCCTAAATAAGCCCCTTTAACTTTTCCTATAATAATGGTTTTGTGATGATGAACTCCTTTAGCTTTACCTTGTCTGGGAAGCACTTTATCTGCTCTTCCATTCTAAGTGATAACTTTACTGGATAGAATAATCTAGATTGTAGGTCCTCACTTTTCATCTCTTTGAATACTTCTTGCCAGCCCCTTCTTCTGCAAAGTTTGAGAAATCAATGGATAGTCTTATGGGAACTCCTTTGTAAGTAACTATTTCCTTTTTTCTTGTTGCTTTTAAGATTCTCTCTTTACTTTAATCTTTAGCATTTTAATTATGACGTGTCTTGGTGTGTGTTCCTGTTTAGGTCCAACTTGTCTGGGACTCTGCTTCCTGGACTTGTATGTCTATTTCCTTTGCCAAATTAAGCAAGTTTTGTTTCATTATTTTTTCAAATAAGATGTCCACTTTTGCTCTGCTTCTCCTTATGATTTGAATGTTGGTATGCTTAACATCGTCCCAGAGGCTCCTAAGCCTCTCCTCACTTTTTTGCATTCATGTTTCTTTTTCTTCTGGCTGAATGTTTATTTCTTCCTTTTGTTTCAAATTGATTTGAATCCTGGCTTCCTTCCCTTCACTGTTTGTTCTTTATTTCACTTTGTGTAACCTTCACTTCTTCCCCCCTTTATTTATTTACTTCGCCATACTCTGAGTTCCCTGAGCATCCTTATAACCTGTGTTTTGAACTCCATATCTAATAGGCTGGCTATCTCCATTTCTTTTAATAATTTTTTCTGGTGTTTTGTTCTGTTCTTTCATTTGGGGCCATATTTCTTTGGCTTCTCAATTTGGCAGCCTCCATGTTTGTTTCTGTGTATTAGGTAGAGCTACTTTGACTCCCTGTCTTAGTAGCGTGGCCTATGTAGCAAAGGCACCTGTAAATTATGTGGGGCAGAGTGTTAGCTAATTACTATGGCAGGGCTACTTGCTTCACCTCTTTGTGGTTCTGTTTGTGGTGGGGGCTCAGAAAGGGGACAATGCCACTGCCTGGCTTCTAGCAATTTTCCCAGCTCTTGTTCCCTTTCCAGTCACTTCACCCATTTCCTATATGCGATTGGTGCCCTTCCAGTTGCAGTCCGGGAGTTTGTGTATGTTCTAAGACCATGCAGGCCCTTTAAGTGGTGAAAATCCAGCAGTTTCTTCCACCACCCTAACCCCCACTGGTTTTTACAGACAGGGGTAATGGAGGTTTATCTTCCCAGTGCTGGAACCCTAGGCTATGCCATCTGACCTACGGCCAGGATCACTTGCTCCCAGGTTACCCCTTACAAATTTTTTCCACCACATATAATGTGGAACTAACTGTTCCACCACTGCTGCTTGTCCTAGACTCACTGCCTCCCCACCCTGTCTCTGCAGCTCTGCCTTCCTACCCATTGGGATGAATGTGACTTTTTAAAATCCTTGGTTGTCAAACTTCCACATAGTTCTATTTTCTGATGGTCCTGATTGTTAGTTTTTGAAACTGGTTATAATTCTTTCTATGGTTGCATGAGGAGGTGAAATGCATTTACCTACACCTACATCCTGACTGGAAATCTCTATTTGAATTCTTATGTCTTATACACTGAAAGCAAAAATATTATTATTATTGTGTGTGCATGCACGTGTGAGTATGCAGGCTCCACTATATAGTGTCAAAAAGCAGCAACTTTATCCAGAAAGTTCTTAATTTTATGCCAGTTATAACATTAAGTGGGTCATAAATGATATAATAAACATTAGGGAAAAGATTTAAAAATATCCATTCCATAGGTAAGCAAAATATGGGATCATGGGGTGTATGAATCATCAAGAATGGGAGCTTGTTAAACAAACTCAAATTATTTTACATACAATTTAGAAACCTTACACAATTATGGATTTATATGAATTAGGAGAAAACGCCAGCATATTGGCTTTTATGTCATCTTCAGCTCTGTTTATTCAGTTATTGAGCATCTATGTTGGGCACTAAAAATGGAAAAATGAATGACTCCCCCGTACCCTCAATGTGCTCAGTTTCCATGTTTTCATACCTTGAGCTGGTTTTTCACTTTCTAGTCCCAATTACTCCTTTTGTAGGAGTTCTGGATAGAAGTAGCACACCAACTACTAGTTAGTGCTGACCAAGTCAGTCTAACACTTACTTATATAAACCTACTCTCTAAATAAACATGTAGCAGACACCATGCCAGGTTTTAGTTTCATTTTAATTTGTATTGTTTTGTTTGCGGACAGCAAGAGAAAATAAAAACTGAGAAACATGGCCTAGCTTCAGTGTTCACAGTCAAACGAGAAAGACTGGCAATAATAAGAGGTCAGGACACTGTAAGTTACATACAGTGTGTAAAATGCAAAAGAAACAAAAAGCACGTCACTGCTTAGGAAAGCTGAGGAAGGTGCCACTCAGATCACAGATAAAGCTAGGTCTTAAATGTGAGTTTAATAAGAATAGCATCATACAAGATCAGTGCCAAACATCTTTCAGAAATATGAAATATCTGCGATCAGAGAGCATAAGAGAAAGTAGTGGAAGAGAAGTCTGGAAGAATAATTTAATTTCTGAAGGACATCCTTACATACCACTTAAGGAGTTGGCCATCCACAAATGAGCCTTAGAATATATTTAATTTGTATTTTAGAAAACTCTAACAGCGATGAAAACGGTGGATAAAAATTTTTTTAAAAAGGAGTCAATTGGAATTTGCTTAAATTATGAGTAAAAAGTTATCTGGCCCTTTCCCTACTGAATAATTCAACTAATTTGAGATTTGCGCAACTCCCCAGACTATAAAATCTTCACTAAGACTACAGCAGTATTTTCCATTCTGTGTGAGTGTACATGTGCACGCATACTACCTATTCAACCAATAATGTATTGTTTTCTATATACCAGACACTAGGAATGTGATGATGAACAAAAACAGATATGGCCCTGCCTTCATATTATGAGTTTCAAGGGGAGGGTGTATGAGTAGACAGTATGACAAGTATTAGACTAAAAGGAGACTTCCCTGATGAAGTAACACTTGAGTTATCACAAAAATATGAGAAACCCGAAAAAAATTAGCTATTTCTTTCAGCTACCAAAGGAGAGAGCTCATAGGTAGTGGAAAAGACAGGACTTCAAACATTTTAGTTTCCAATTCCATTTAAAATATACATAAATTAAGACATCTTGAGGAATTTTTTAATTTATTGGGGTAACATTGGCTCACAAAACCATACAGGTTCCAAGTGTACAGCTCAACAAAATATCATCTACACATGGCATCATGTGTGCATCACCCCCAAGCAAAGTCTGTCTTCATTTACCTCCCCTTTGCCCACCTCTACCTGCCCCTTTCCCCCACTGTTGTCTGTGTTATATGTATGTTTTCTTAAAACCTCTTTCATCCAGCCCCCTCCACCTACCCACCAACAGCTCAATCTGTTTCGTGTATCCTTGAGTTTCCTGCTTGATAGGATTCTATCTCCTCACATGGTTGTTGTGAGAACTAGAGAATGTACAGAAGAACCTAGAGCACAGTGCCTGACCAAGAGTAGTATTCAAAAAATGTTCACTTAATTCCTCACTTTCTTCACCCTTCAAAATCAGACTAACTAGAAATATTTATTTTCATAAAAACAAATTATTTTTCCCAGTTTTCCTAAATCGAGTGCCAGGGATCTGGTAAAAGTCTTTGGCAGCTGAAAATTTGGCCTGTTCTCATATAATTCTGGAATAAGAACTTAAAAAACTAATTTATGAGGAAGGTTTTGGAGAACACTTTAATCTTCTCAAAGTGCTTCCAACTTCTATCAAGTCTGTTGCCAAAGAAAAAAGGTGTATGTTTTTTTTTTAAACCTAGAGAAAAATACATAAAGAAAACCTAATTTTAAAAAATATATATCAAATAATACGGATCTATGTAAGTGGATAGTGTTTTCTTCTCCTAAAGCCCATGAGTAACATAAATTAAGCCACATACATACAACAGGAGCTCTGGAGGAAAAAGAAGGGAAAGCTAAATGGCATCTGAGTTTCACACAAAGGCAAACTGAAAAAGGGCAACTGGGGGGACACCTACTTATTCAGTAAATGCAACAATGTCTTAAAAGGCATTTTAAAATAGTACTAAACTATCAAATGTGGATTACTTTCTGAGGAGAAAGGAAATAGGCTGAGATAATAAAATATAGATTGCTATAATTTAATAAGGTTTCATTTTGTACTCATTTTTTATTGTTTATATTCTAATAAAAGTACTTTTCTATTTTTATATATTTATTTTTCTAAACTCAACCTGAATATACTTACTTGTTAACTGGATGGAGTTAATAGATTTATATCTAATAATTTTGAAACAAGTCAAAGTACAAACTAAGATTTGTACTTTTACAGCCATCTCTATCTTGCTTCATCTTTACATAAGTACTTGAATTATTTTTAATAGCTCTTTGGTAGCTCATAAACTATATTTAAATCTCATAATTTTTACAATAAAGTTATACTAGATAATAACACTACATTTTCTCCTAATTTTCTAAAGCAGCTCTGTTCTTCATGATTGGTTCAAAATCTATCCATAATTCTTTGACCCTTCAACTGGTTTGCACACAATCCAATAGGTAATATTGTGGAGTAGTACACTAAGAAAATTTTTTTTAAGTTTTAAGGAGGTTAAGTAGTTGCTGTCAGCTGGGAATGGAAGTAAATATGTTAGATTTTTAAAGTAAATTTTAAGAGCAATATTAATTGGAGTGTGAAACTGGTATTCCAATATGAAGCACCCTTCATTAAGAGTTGAGATCTGAGTTCTGGCTGAGCTGACATACTAGTTATCCCTGTGACCTTTTATAAGTCATTTAGCTTTCCTGACATTCAGCATACAGTATTTAATAAATATTATTAGATCATTAAAATTTCCCCCACACAAATACACACACAGAGAAAACTATTACCTCTCCTGATTCAGTTATGTTCTCCATAACAATAGTGAGTGTGGTTAATGCATAAAATGAAAAACCAATTTCAAAAATAAAAGGCATAATTTAGCAATTAACACAATGTCCAAACTTGGGTTCTAACTGGAACTATTTCAATGCAACAACTATTTATTGAGTGTCCCTGTGTCTATGTGAGTGGGAGAATATTGCAGGCAGAGAAAGAGCATAAGGAGGTTGGGGGATCAGAAAGTTTGCACATGCCAACCACAGAAAATCTTAGCATCGCTCGCTACCTTTTGTAAAAAGTGGGGAGGCAGCAGGGCAGAGTGGCAGTAGTTGTGAGAAATGCCAGAAGTAATTAGCAGCAAAATTACACAGGACAGCTCATTAAAGTTAGAGCTCTTTCCAAAACCAAAGAGGAATCATTAAAAGGTTTAAGCAATGGTATGGTAGTATAATTCAATCTCTAATTTTGAAAACTATTCAGACTACAGAGCATAGAATAGATAGCAAGAGCCATGACTGGAAACAGGAAACCAGGTAAGAGACAGTTTTGAAATAATGAAGGCCCAAATTAGAAGGCAGTAGAAGGTAGTAATTAATAGCAAGACTTCTGAAGCCATTTACCTGCATTCAAATCCCAGATTTTCTACTTACCAACTTGCTTACTCACTCTACACCTGTTTTCTCCTCTATAATCCACAAATAAAGTCCTCACAGGGTTGTTGCCAAAGAACAAATAAAATAATACATATAAACAGGCATGCTGGTTGGCACAGAGTAAGAATGCAAATGTTTATTATTAATGTATTGTAAATGGGACAGAAATGAGAATACTAACTGGAAGATATTTAGTAGGCAGAAATTGAGTTAAGATACAGGACAAAGGGGAAAGGAATTAAGACGGACTCTAGTTTATAGCTTCAATAATGGCTCTATTTAAAGAGATGAGAAACACAGGTGGCTTTAAAGTTTTGAAGGTTTGAAGGAGAAAATAGTGTTCATTTTACAATATACTGATTGTGACAGACATTCCAGCAGGCAGGTGGACACAGTGCTCTGAAGTGAAGGAAAGAGACCAAGGCTGAAGGTGTGAGAATCAGAGCAAGAGATAAGAGCCTCTAGAGGAAGGGAATGTGGAATGAAGAAATGCTGACACTAGGTAGGAGCGATGGAACAACAATATTTAATAATGGACAGGGAACGAAAAGCCTGCGAAGGACACTGTGAAAAAAGTTTCAAACAGAAGGGAGTGCTCAGCAATGTCAATACTGTGAAGCAATGAAGGACTGAGAGCTTTCACTGAACAAGCAACAAATTACTCATTCGCATAAATATGCACTCCAGGGCAGTGCCAGGCCCTGGAGATGCAGTAGTAAGACAGACAAGTAAGAGCCTTGCGCACACAGACTTTATGTTGTAAAGAGAAGTAAACTAGTAAACTATTTGTAAAGTAGTAAACAAAATACTTATTTGATTTGGGATAGTAGAGTTAAAGTGACATAATAGAGAGTAAAAAGCACTTTATATAGTGAGTTTGGGAGGGCATCTCTCTGAGGGAAGATTTAGACCAAGATCTGAAAATGGTCAGAAAATTGAAAGCTGTCATTGAAACTACAACATATTAGAGGAGAAGGAGTGGAGACAGAGAAGCCAGACCGCATGTTTGTAGACATGCTGAGGGCATAGTGAGAAGTTTAGATGATGGCCTGTAAGCATGTGAATAAAGAAGTTAAGGTCACTTTAGCTAACAGAACTTAGGTGTTTGCTTTTCCTAATTTATACTAGCCTTAATCATCAGAAATAGAACATTTCACCACTTTTTCAACCATTAACTGTTTATTACAACAATACCAGAATAAACTTTTCTATTTTAAAAAGTACTATATGGTTATGGCATGTTACCTGTCACATTAATTTTACTAACCTCCTTTAAGCCTTTTATATTTCTTTCAAAGATAATTCTCATAATATTTGCTTGATTCTATAACTAAATTATTTTTCTCTAGAGTATTTTCAAGCAACGTACATCAGAATTTGAATGTTTTATAATAAGAATCAACAAGGTGTTACTAAAACCTGATGAAATTCATAAAAAAACGCAGTACTCCATAGAGATTATATTCCAGCCTTAGTTTCTACTTCCATTATATAGTTATTATATATATATATATATATATTATAATAATATATTAGATAAAAAGTTGATGCAGAACACATTGGCTTGATTCTAAGCTGCTGAATTAAATGCTCATATTATTTTTTCATTTCCTTATCTGCAAGAGGAAGAATTTATGGACCTTTCATATTTCACAAGTTTACAATATATAAAATACTACCCTTTACTTAATCTCTATTCATTATCAGACAGAGGTAGGCACATTACATAAATTATTTTTAATCATCCTCATATCCCCAAAATAGGTATTATTCTTCCTATTTCACCAATGCATAAAACAGTCTCAGAGATATCAGGTGACCTGCCCAGGACTCCAGACCTAGAATTCAAGCCCTATTCTGTAATCTTGAAAACTCTAGTCACTAAATCGTGATACTTCAGACTATTAACAGAGTTTCTTAAAAATGCCTATCAGACATAAGATATTAAATCATAAAGATGAATTTTAAAAACAAATATAATTTTATTACATTTTAAATAAGCTGTACAGCTTAGAAATATTGGCCATATACACCATTCTTATATATTCCTCCCTGTTATAACTTGATTTCAGTTTTTAATAATGAAGAAGAGAGATAAAAGAAAGAAAAGATAACCACAATGTATTTAAGGTCCAAGAATGATCATTCTTGGTCAAATTTATTAGGGAAAAATTCCCAGTAAATCTTTAATATACATTAAATCCAAAGAATTAAAAGTAACTTGCCTATTTTCACAAAACTTTTATATCTCTCAAAATTAAAAATTACAAATGACTTATAATTTTCCTGAATCAGAGCAACCAAATCTCTGATTAGAGCCTCTAAATGTCACTATCTCTCTGCACTCAAAAGGTGATAAGTCTCAATAAAAGCATCATAATTTGCCCTCAGCAATATCTACAGATTCATTGTATTGTGAACTCCTACTAAGATTTTTCAGGTAGCTAAATCATTCACCAAGATTATGTTTGAAGAAGTCTAGATATTTAACAAAAGAAATTACTACCAGATCATCTTTATTTTCCCTTACAAAATATGCACAAGAGCACAAAATTCACTTATAATATCATTATTATTTTACAAGTATAAATAATGCTCAGAATTCAAGTACAGTCAAGGGCAGAAATATTTCCTATATGTTATTATGTAAACATAAGCTAATTATATACATTATGTGCCTTTGGGCCAGCTGCAAAATAAGACAAAAAGAAACACTGCACTTGACTCTTTGATTGCATTCTTACCAAGAATTCGTACCAATGCCTAGTTAAAGTTAAAACTTTCATATTGTTTAATGTAAATGCCTAAATAGACATTTTCACCCCTGGCAAATATCTTGAGAGTAGAAATCCTATCCATTTTTATGAATGAAGCATTAAAAATCTTAATTTTCATTCCTTAAAACAAACACTATTAAAACTTATTCCTAACCAAAGTTCTTCCTATGTCAAAATGGATATTATTTACAGGAGAGAAAACAAGAATGCTAACAAGTTTATTTACTCTTAGAATGGAAAAAGTTTCTAAAAACTGTCTAAACAGCATGAATCTTTATACATTCAAAAGGATCTTACTTTATTGATGTCACTTCCTTAGTTTCATTTAATAACTAGCAGGTATAACTTTGACATATTGAAATAGCAATCTGAATTCAAATGATATCAAGCGTATTGTTAGAGAAAAAAAAGCACCACCTAAAAAGCGGTAACTGACATCAACAAAACTACAAATATCCAGTTGAAGGCACTTGGAAGCATTTACTACATAGTTGTCAAAGATTCTCCACTTAGTTCTGGGTTAGGAACAGAATCAACTCTGGAAACTATTGATTCAGCTTCATTCACTGAAGTTTCCTCATTCTCTGTCTCTTCTTGCTTCTCCTGTGGTTCCTCTGTGTCAGGTGCTTTTTCAATCACTTTGTTTGTCTGCTCTGTATCCATTACTTTGTCCTCTGTCTGCTCTGTAGTGTTATCAAAAACATCTTGTTCTTCTACAGATTCTGAAAAGACAGAGATTCATGACTTCAGAAATACACAATTGTTAAAATTACTAAATAAAAGGAGCAAAAGATAAGTAAACACACATGGAATAAGAAATAGAATGATCTAAATCTTTTAAAAATCTTTTTTAAAACCCTTTTAAAATATGTACATAACTTTCTATTGCGTATTATATATAAATTGGTGTGACTAAAGGAAAAAACAAATTGAGGGAAACAAACCCATAACATACTTTTATCTAAAGCCCGCTATTTTCATAAATTTAAGAACTTTCATAATATTTAGGAATTTTCCTAAAGACGCATTTGAAAGTTGACTGTCAAATCGAACAAAGCCTCAACAGAATTATGCGCTATAAGAGGACAGCCCAGCAAACAACGCAAATGTATTAACTCTCAGGTTCTGTTTCCTGAAGGAATTGTCTCCCTTGTGCCCAAGTAACCCTGTGGGCAATGTGTAAATATGTACCTTTGCATGTAGGTAGACAGTGTTATTTCCTACACTGATTTACATCTCTATTACCCAAGTACTCCAAAGTCAGTCAGGATCTGCCTTTTCCCAAAGGCATGACAAGTCTCCCCTCATCCCTCTGTGCCAGACAAATCCTCAGGATTTCAACCTCTGGGTCAGAATATGCTTCACATCTATAATGCTAGTGAGAAAAAGAGAAGGGTCGTTTGTTCCTGTCTTTATAACAGAAACTAATTAAAGGTCTTGGTCACTACCCGAAAATATGTTCCTTTAAACTTTCTTTTGAGTTTCCTTAAATTCAAATCTCTTAATGATAATAGCAATTTTATTAAAGTCCCCATAATTCTTTACAGTTTAAAGAATGGGATAGGGGAGGCAATGACAGCAGTTTTGTTTTTATGATAAATAGCAACTAATATTCCTGCTAGCAAAAATATGATTAAACCACATCAGCTAAACAAATAAGCAGATTTTCCTACCCTCATCGAAGATCCCTTATGAAATACTACAAATGTTACTGATTCAAAATTGCTGGAGGAAAGGCCAGCCTACATTAGTAAAAAGTTCTAGTTTGGCTCTGGCCCTTGTGGCTCAGTGGACTGAGCACTGAGCTGTGAACCAAAAGGTTACCGGTTCAATTCTCAATCAGGGCACGTGCCTGGGTTTCATGCCAGGACCTCACTTAGGGGCATGTGAGAGGCAGCTGACAATGTATCTCTTGCACATCCATGTTTCTCTCCCTCTCTTTCTTCCACCCTTCCCCTCTCTCCAAAAGTAAATAAATAAAAATATTTAAACAAAAAAGTTCTAGTTTAGTTACTTGTGTAGTACAATGTGTATATGTGTTGCATGTTTTACTTAACTGTTCTACAAAGAAATCATGTGCTATATATATATATATATATATATATATATATATATATACACACACACACACATATACATGTTAATGGGGAAATTTTATAAATTCATGGTTTTACCCTATCAGTTTTAATAAATATAAATCATATCTCACATACTTTGTCAAAACTAAGAATATTTTTAAATAATTATTTCTATAAACAGATATTTTAGGTTCTAATTTACAGAATTAATTGCAAACTTTTTTCCAATTTGCACATATAGGATGACAGGCCAAAACTATAGTCAGGAACATCCAAATTAATGAGGTTTTACTGTATGAAAATTTCACATAATCACACAAAAAAAGTAAGAAATAGTTCTCAAATCATATTGCGCCAAATGTCACAAAAATGTCATTTTTACCTCAGAAGGAATTTATAATAGCATTGCTACACTAATTCAAATCTTACGAAAGTCCAAGGTAAAAAGCAATAGATCATTTGAGTTTGTTACTTGAATGTTCCAGTGCACATAGGAAAAGTAGAAACTGCAAATGAAATTCTGCACACATGTAGATCATTTCTGTTACATGGGCAAGCTCTTCAGTAGAAAACTTCAGTAGTCACCAACCACTTGTAATTCTACCCTCAAAGAATTTATCCAGGATAGAATTTTAAGTAATGGTTTTCCACAACTCTGGCCATAGAGCAATACTTAATTGCCAAGAACCTTACAATTTGTTATAATTTAGTGACCCTTCTGAAACAAACCAATAAAGCCACATGAAATGAAAAAATGAAAAACTCAGAATTCATGACTCAACTCACCAATAAACATGTATAAGCAAAGATGGATATGCCCACACAGTTTTTTATATTCTGACAGACCACCTCAGCACTAAACAGGAGAGGTTTCAAAGTTCACAGTTTATCATATTAAAGCTCTGTGATATAACTATTTTCAGAAACACATCACTACTCAAATTCATTTGATTTTAGTACTCTTGGATTTTAAAATGCAATTAATACAAAGATCAGAACTACCATACTTAAATTTTTAGATGTCTATAAAGGTAAATTCTAAGAAATACTACTTGCTGTTATAATTAGAAAATGACATTATATACAAAGTTTGATCATCAATACTGTGTTGTACTTCAGAGACTATATAGAAGACTAAAACTTGGTGAAATGATAGATAGGGCTTAAACATAATCAAAAAGCCTATTAATGACTACTTCTCTTTTCCCCAGTTAACCTGTAGAAAAGTAATTTTAATAGTAATACCACAACAAAAAAACTGGCATGTGCCATGATGCCTATAATGCGGTACTGGCTAGTCTAAATGATATAGATATTAACTGTTTGAATGCCAATGGCATTTTGTTAGAAGTCATCCAAACAAGACTTAAGTAAAACAGGTTTACAAGAACAGAGAAATATTTATCAATTTAATAATTCACAGAGCTTTATAATATTATTAACTATATTCTAAAGACACTTTATTTCTATAAATAAAGTAGTCTAGTCTAATAAAAATGGTAACTTTTTTCTGTGAAGTTGTCATTTAAAATAACTTAATGGGTAACTTAGTGGTATTAAGTACATTACAGAAGATGTCAACATTTGGCATAAAATACTAAAAGAGAAACCAGCCTTTGGAGTCACACCAGTTTAGACTAAAACTAAAACAAAGTTACCTCAGTGATGTAATTCCAGCTGTAACAAAATTTTGAAAATCAACTTTGGCATCTGTAATGCCAAGAAAACATTACACTGCAACACAATAAACAATAAAATAAAAATGACCCATGAAATTTGTTCCTTTCTCCACTCCTACCCCCTGCCCCACTACCTCCCCAATAAAATAAGAAGAGAAGCTTTTTCTACCAAATTGGTTTCCAGTTGTTTGAGGAAAGCCTCAACTCAATGAAACAACTCAAAATCATAAAGCTGTAAGTCTAAAACTAATACCACTGCCTAACCTAAAACTATACACATGCAAAACCATGTAAGAACATTCACTTATCTTTAGGATTTTAGTCCAGCACTTGAGAATAATTTTCTAAGAAAATTAAATAATAGTCTAGCAAAACTATTATTTTTAAAGGAAATACATGATTTTCACAGAAAAATACATGATTCTATTTAGATTACGCCTTTGAAAACCTCTCATATTTTGATGAATTCATTTAGATTCTTTATATTTTATTTCTTTGTTACAATAACCAGAAAGAATCTACCTTGCTGACATATCAGTATTCACTATAGACTATAAAATTTGCTCAAAGGGCCCTGGCTGGTGGCTTAGTGGAAAAGGAGCCAGCCTGCGATTCCAAAGGTTGCAAGTTCGATTCCCCAGCCAGGGCACATAATGCAGTTGCAAGCCAGGTCTCCAGCCAGCTCTGTAGCTGGAGACAGGTGAAAAAGGCAACCAGACATTGATGTCTCTCTCCCTCTCTGCCTCTCTCCCTTCTCTAATCTCTAAAAATAATAAAATCTTAAAAAAAAATTTTTTTTAAATTTGCTCAAAGTAAATTTATTAAATTAAAATAGAAAATTTGTCTTTGAACGTAGAAAAGTTAGCTACAAGATTTTTCTACCTTAAGGAAAATGGCTAACTTATTTTAAGGAACAAGACATGGATTTCATCCCAAACTCAACCCAACGAATCAATGAATAAACTTCAATGAAATAAAAACCACTTAGGAGAAAAAAGCTCATATTCAATGCAGAGAATATTGTTTATTTACCATTGGTGAACAAATCTATTAGGTGGGTAAGAATGTCATTATTAATCAATGATATGAAACTATTCAGTGAAGGTGTTCTAGAAAAGAGAATCCGAAGGCCAACAATTCTCTATGTCTAAAGCATGCAAAAACATACCACAGTTAAGTTTACATATTGAGTAAATTGTACATAATTAAATATAAACGTATAAACTTTTTGGATTTGGTAAATATGTAGAATGCAACAAAATGTACTTTACCAAATAGTTCAATATCTTATAGCACCATAACACTACAAATAGAATTTTACTTAGTTCAACATAATCTAATAGTAACAATATACTACTTAAAGAAAAGGAGGGGAAGAGCAGAAATCAGATTACCAAGATAAATTTCACCTTATACAAATTTTACTTATTTTTGATAGTATTGATTAGATGCCATGAGGTTTATTATCAGCAAGCTATTTCCAGTTGAATAAAAGCTACTTTCCTTTTTTTAATTTAATGTTTATTGAATTTTTTCCATTACCATTTAGTCCCTTCACACCCTCTCCCTCAAAGCTACTTTCTCCTAAAATAATTGCACAAAATCTAGACAAATACAACTGAGCAATGAAAATACTATTAGTGTTTTTCAAACATGCTACCCTAAAATCACTATACTAGTATATATTAACAATATAGAAACCTCATACTGTCTTACCATATCTAATTAAAAAATGGCTACATATCAGATATTTTGGAATGCATATTTTTTTAAAAGCAAAAACTGATAAACCACTTTAATGTGACTTAGTAGAGACTCAATTATGACTGTACTAATCATTTAACCATAAAAGAAACAGAGGAACCTAAAAGCAGTTCATTACTTTGGCATACTATTCTAGCACGCTCTTAGATAAAAAGAGAATTTGTGGTCCTAATTTCTTGTTTCTCTAATACTCTATTACCAAAGCATTTTCTAAACACAATTCTAAGAAGAAATTCTAGGAATTCAAATGAGCAATTAATGGGGGAAGTTTCTTCCAGGTCTCCTTCTTTGATGAAAACTTTCCAAAATTTCACATGTTGTTCTAAAGAGTGATCTGAAAATTTCAAAAGTCTTGTGTCTCATCCTAATTACAAAAATCTTCAAGTAGCAGAATCAAGACAAAACTTAATTTCTAAGTCTCACATCATAGTTTTTTTAAGTTTTTAATTATTCATATAAATGGCTTTAGAATATTTGTTTAAAGTAAAATTTAGTGGAAAGTTACCTTTTCTTTCCATCTGTAAATCAATAACCTAATATACACAGTTTTTGCAGCTATCAAGGAGCCATTAAAAATATATAAAAATTACAGCAGAAAAGTTTTTTTCAGACCTTAAGGTTCTTACATGAAGAATGTAGAAATCAGAAATCTAAGCCTTCAGTTACATTGGCTGTCAGCAGAAAGAGTAGATGATTGAGATGATATGATCTTACTTAATAATTCAATTTAATCATAAAGATATGTCTTCAGTGTTCAAAACAAATGCAGCTTCTCTGTTCAGAAGAAATATTTTCAGTCATTTACTAAAGGAATCCAGCTTGAAATTGGTAACTGTGTATCAGAGTGTTGAGATAGGAGTCTTGGAGAAAAGTTCAGTCTTCTGGAAAGCCACGGAGGTAAAAGGTGCTCATAGCCATGATAATGAATCCAAAGACAAGTATGAAAAAGTTACGACTCTAAAAACTATTATCTTAACCAAATGGACTGTTGCTTCAGTTTCTAACACTACGAAGTTATCTGACCCTGTCTGAACTTTTGTCTTCACCTATTAATATTACCTTATTAAGGTTGACTATGAGCCAGTTAGACTTCATTCTGGAGATTTCAGACAGAAAAGAGACATCTGGGGTATTGCTCCTCCTAGATTAGATGAGAAGGAAAGGTATAGCTGGGCATTGTTTGCTAACTATCTGTCTCCACCTTAGCAGAAGATACAAAGCATTGGACTCATTAGCAAGAGTTTTATTTTGTTGGCTGATCTTTCTTTTCCTTTTTTGTCTCAACTATTGGCTTTCAAATATTTATTTTGGCTTTCATAAGCAAGTTTACTCATGGAAAGAACTTCAATTTTTCCTCTAGTTATCTTCAGTATGATATTCTTTCATTTTCAGTTCCAAGAGGCTACAATGGCAAGGCAGATGATTTGCATGTGACAGCATACAGCTCAGAGTATGACTTAAGTGAAAGAAAAAATCTAGTGTGTGTTTAGAGTTGATGTTGCAGGCTTGGAGGAGACGAACACATTGATTCACTTTTGGAAGTACACAGGTCTCTTGTCATGGCCATCTGTATTTAAGTTTATTCTGGTATTTGTTAGTAAGGCAAAAGCCAAGCCCAAGTCAACACACATATTACAGGTTCATTTTTGAAGGTTAAAAAAAATATGATACAGAAATTTTTATAATAAACTTCTGATATATGAAAATTCTCATTCTGTCTCATTCTCAATTAAAGCAAGTTTACCCTACTTAATGCTTTTTAAAGAAATTAAATATAAATAAAGGATAATTCCTAGAAATTAAAAGGATAAATATAAACTGCTAAATAAACTATGTGAACTAAACTTCCAGTATAAATTATTTGTTTGCTATACCAGGTATAGCACCAAAATATCATGATCTTTGTCATAATTTTAGCTTCATAATCCAGAGCTGCTTATCAGCGCCTCACCTCATATTAACAGCAAGAAATACCTGGCAATTAATAGTCAGATCTTCCAACTCATCTTTTCCATTTTTTTCATGAAACTTCCTCAAGAATTCCTAAGACAGAATTGCCAAATTAGGTCTAAAACCCAATGACTTCTGATAAATTCTGTTTCTCGAAAATAAGGTTTACATCAAGGAATGTGTCAGCAATGTTAGTCTCATGGACCAAAATAAACTATTTATTACAAAGGAACACCAGTCCTATCAACATAGTCATCTAAAGGATGCAAGGATGACTTTCCAATTTCAAAGTTTCCTACATTCTGATAATTCTACTAATGCAAATTTTCAAATAATTTTACCCTTATAGTTGTTTCATATTTCTCATTAACCTGTTTTATTTAAGTAAATTAAAATAATGACTCCATAAAAACATTACTAGTCAAATATCCCAACATTTATTATAAGACGTCACTCTATAAACAATGTTTGGAGAATCAAGATGGCAGAGGACTAAGTGGAGCTACACTAATCTCCTCCCAACACCAAACTGGAAATACAACTTAATTGGGGAGAAAGCATCCAGAATAACCAACAGGACACCAACTGGAGAGAAGTCTTATTACAAGGGACAGAACAGAAGAGCCAATTCATCACAATGTGACCTGTAGGAAGTGCGGAACCCGTGAGAGGCTGGCAGGGCTCCAAAGGGCGGCAGCTGAAGGGACAGAGAAACAGCTCAGCAGCCAGGGGTTCCACCTGAGAAAGGTGGGATCCAAACCCCCAACTGAACTTCCCAGCCTACAGCAATACAGCTGAGAGTAAAACAGCACCCAGCTGTGAACAGCAAAAAGCTGCCAGGTTTAGCTGGCTTGACAGAGAGACTGAATTCTTAAAGGGACCACATATGAAAATACAGTGGCACACACTTACCATGGGCTCCAGCAGAGGGAGGGCACAGTGGACCAGAGACACTTAAGGAGGGTTTGGGTCAGTGGCTTTAGGGGGAGAGTTGAGAGAGCAGCTGGTGAGTCCAGTGATGACCCATCCCCCATACAGCTGGCAGACCACTCTTCTCCAAAGGGCAGGAGCCTGAGGGGAAGCCACAGCCCCGCCCATAGAATTAATCTGCCCCACCCAGCAGTACATAACCCGACCTTGGGACACAGACTGATTGGATTAACAACTAAAGGAGACAGACAAAGACAGTGGATCTCTGGTAGTCTCCAACTGGCTGACTAGGCCCAGACTGGGACACGAGCTGACTTCACCAAGCACAGATCCAGGAAGTAAAAGAAGTGCACCTCTACACCACAGAAGGTCACACCACTAAGACAGTAAGTCAAAGCAGACCAATCCAAGAAGCAGAAACAAACAAGAGTCACCTAAAATGGGGAGACAAAGAAATAAACCTCCAGCAAATGAAAAGGAGGAATCCCCAGGAAGAGTGCAAAATGAAATAGAGGCAAGCACACTATCAGACATGGAATTCAAAATAATGATGATAGAGAAGCTTAATGAGCTCAGCGAGTTCAAAGAAAACTACAAACAACTCCAGGGGAACTACAAAGAACTCCAGGAAAGCTATAAGAACTTACTGAGAACTACACCAGCATTAAAAAGAACATAGGAAAAAAAAAAAAAAGAGAAAAAAAAGAACATAGAAACCATCAATAAGAGCCAGGAAGAATGAAGAATACCATTTCTGAATTGAAGAACACAGCAGAAGGAATCAAAAGCAGGCTAGAGAAAGCAGAGGATCGGATCATCAAGCTGGAGGTCAATGTTGAAAAAAATTCCCAGGCAGTGCAACAAAATGAAAAAAGACTGAAAAAGAATGAAGAGGTTTTAAGAGAGCTGCAGGACAACATGAAACGTAATAACATAGGGATACCAGGAGAAGAGCAGGATCAAGGGATATCAAACCTCTTTGAAAAAGTAATGCAGAAAACTTCCCTAATTTGAGGAGAGAAAAGGTCATGCAAACTCAGGAAGCACAGAGGGTCCCCCAAAGAAGATGAACCCAAACAGGCCCACTTCAAGACACATCATCATTAAAATGGCAAATTTCAAAGATAAAGGAGAGAATTCTAAAAGCAGCAAGAGAGAAACAGCTAATAACATACAAGGGGTCTCCTGTAAGGTCATCAGCTAATTTCTCAACAGAAACATAGCCAGCCAGAAGGGAATGGCAAAAAATATTTCAAGCAATGAAAAACAAAGGCCTGTAACCAAGAATACTCTATCCAGCAAGGCTGTAATTCAAAATGGAAGGTGAAATTAGGAGCTTCCCAGACAAAAGAAGTCTAAAAGAATACACCTCCACCAAACCAGCATTGCAAGAGATGCTAAAGGGTCTGCTTTAAGAAGATGAAGAAACAGAGAGACAGACAGAAATACAGGTACAAAGGTAAATGTCTTAAATGCACCAATCAAAAAGACATAGAGCAGCTGAATGGATAAGAACCAACTTTAACTTATGAATGCTTTGAAGTGATCTTGTTATAAATAGATTTTACTAAATAAGGTACAATTTTGTATATTATTTGTATCTGCTTTACTGCAGTTAGTTTTCTTAGATTGGGATCATTTCACAGTATGGGAAAATCAGGTTCCTTGCAATAACTCAGAAAAATTGCATGCAGTTAAGGAAAAAGAAAAAACAAAAAAATGTGGATGTTTATTACAAAGAAGACATGCTGTTACAAAATATGTGCTTATTTGTGGGTGTATAATATATAGATTTTTTTAGCAATTTATGTTTTAAATAGCAACCAACTGGACATGGGTGTGTTATGAAATCAGTCAATCTTTAGGTTAGAATGAAGACCAATTTGGATGGAATTTGCAAACTACTAAACTATATGATTCATGTATGCTTAGTGAAATATGCCAGTCAGTGAAAGATAAATACCATATGATCTCACCCATTACAGGACAATAATGAACAAAACAAACAAACAAGCAAAACAGAACCAGATACATGAATATAATGAATAGACCTTCAGTGGGTAGAGGGGAGGGGGGAGGGGGAGGAGGGAGGAAAGGCAAAGAAGGAGAGCAGTTTAGTCAAGGAACTAGCATGTAAGAACCATGGACATGGACAACAAGTGGGATTGACTTTGAGGGGTAGTGGGTGAGTGGGGAAGGGGACAGAGGGGAGTAAAATGGGGATGGATAAAATACAACAATAAAATTTGTTTAAAAAACAAACAAAAAATACAATGTTTACCTAGATACTACTGCATGTTGCGTAACAACATATAACCTGAATTTTTTATTATTTTTTATTTTATTGTTGTTATATTACATTCATCTCATTTTCCCCCTCTGCTCACCTCTTCCCCACCCTCCTTACCGCCCCCACAATCAATCCCACATGTTGTTCATGTCCATGGGTCATCCATGCCAGTTCCTTCTCCACCCTTCCCCTTCTGCACACTGAAAGTCTGTTCCTTGTATTCATGTCTCTGGTTCTGTTTAGTTTGCTTGTTTGTTCGTTAGTCTCCTGTATTAAGTGAGAACGTGTGGTATTTAAAACTAAAACACATCACCTGGCTGGTGGCACAGTGGATAAGGCACCAGCCTTCGAACCCAAAGGTCGCTGGTTCAATTCCCCAGACAGGGCACATGACCAGGTTGCAAGCCAGGTCTCCAGCCAGGTCCGTAGGTGGAGGCAGGTGAAAAGAAGCCATACATTGATCTCTCTCTCTCTCTCTCTGATTCTCTCCCTACCCCTCTCTCTAAAAATAATAAATAAAATCTTTAAAAAAAAAAAAAACTAAAACACATCATACCAACCCGTCACACAGGATGATACAGTCAGAGCAATAGCTGAAATATGAATGCTGCAAAATCTGATAAATAAATCCATTCTTATTTAAAAATATATGCTATTGTTTTAATGGCAAACATTATTAACACACAAAACTTTTTAATTAATTTATTCATACCTTCACTGATCTGATTCTCCGATGCAGTCACATTTCCTGAGGGCAAGGGACCAATTGAACTTGAGCCTTCCACAGCCTGCCTCTTCTCAAAACTAAACTCTGGAAGTCTTGGAGCCTGGGGTCTGGTTTTTCTTGCAGGATTCAAGAAAAAACAGTAGGCACATCGAAAAGCTGCAGAGAATTAAAAATAAATAAAACCACAAACCAAAAAAGACTCAAGGACTAATCAGGCAACTCTCAAGATTACTTTTGTATATAGTCAAAGAACCCTTCAAAAATGATTTATCCTTTGTTGAAATGACATATGGTTTTAGTAAAATGTTTGCAGGTTTTAAAGCATACTTTCTAATTATTATCAGAATATTAATTTTAAAATACGAAAGATAAGTTATACAGTAGGTTAACTAATAACAGCAAAACAAGATTAATAATGACATAACTGCCTTACAGCCAATTGCATTTCTGGTCACCAGGATCATTAGGTACCTTTAAACCCAGATGCTCACTCATTTGCCTAAGAAAATGTAGTACATCATATTTGAGAAGCATAATTAATTTAGTACAATATTTTCTAATAGTGGCTACACATGAGAATCATCTAAGGAGTTTTAAAACCATGCTGATGTCTAGAACCCCACCCCCAGATCAATTAGAGCAGACTTTTTTGTAGGTGAGTCTTGGATATCCTAATTTTTTAAAGCTATTCGGGTGATTCTGATGCACAGTGAAGTTTGAGAGCAGCTGTCCTAGACGTTGTCCATTGTTAGGGGAAAAATAGGGGTTGTCTTTCCTACTTTGATGTATATTCTAAAATAAAGACATGCCTGAACAATATATATATATATATATATATATATACACACACACACACACACACACACACACACACACACATATATATATATATATATATATATATATATATATATATATATATATATATATGGAGAGAGTACCAAAACTAAAATGACATTACATGGGAACTGGCATAGTAAAATATTTAAATCTAAATACCCATAATTCTTACCAATATATTCAAATTCTTCTTTCAAAGCCATGCCATTATGAGAAAAACACTGCTGACATATAAGGGCATACCTATACCAAAAGGAAAATAAACAGACTAAGTTGTAAAGGCAAAACCCATGGGAAAGGCAACTTTAGCCATCATAGCTAACATATTTTAAAATTTTTTATTTATTATTTTTAGAGAGAGGGGAAGGGAGGGAGGTGGAGAGGGAGAGAGACATCAATGTATGGTTGCCTTCTACCTGCCTCCAGCTACAGACCTGGCTGGAGACCTGGTTATGTGCCCTGGTTTGGAATCGAATCACTGACCTTTAGGTTCACAGGCTGGTGCCTTACTCACTGTGCCACCAACCAACATATTTTGATGTAGCTAAATATGTTATAACAGATTAGATGTTCTTAGTAAACAATAAATAATATTCTCTAAACATAACAAAAGCCAAAATTTCAACCATTTTAAAATATAATTTATACACCAACTTAAAAATAAACTAAGCAACAGTCAAATGAATATAACCTTATTAAGTTGGCAGAAATATTTGGTAATAGAACACTTAAATTTCAGTGTTTCTTAAAGTATGTTCCTGGGGATGACAGACCCCAAGTGTGTGGTCAGATAAGACTGAAACTATTAAAGATTCACAATGAGAAGTCTTATAGTAAAGAAATTAATTTTGTTTAGTTCAGTCCAAAGGTTAATTTCTATACATCATAATTCCTATGTCTATCCCAATTACACTTAAACATCTTCCTCACTTTCTGTTTATTGACTCATTCTATTTATTCTCTGTGCATGTACTTAAAATATTTGGCCCTATTTAAAGACATTCTGTTTTGAATAACATACAATTTGTTACATTAACTTTAAATTCTAGTACCTTTATTAAATTGATAATATTAACCAATAACTTTGTTAAGTATCTACTCTATTTTCCTAAAAATTTTTTACTATAACAACTGCTTTACTCATATCGTATCTATCATCCTAGAATTACTGTAAGGGTCAAATAATAATTTGAGGAGTATTCGAGACCAGTTAAGTGCCAAATACATGTAAATTGTCCTTGTTGTTGTTAAAATTATCACCATCACCAAGTCTAGTACTGATATCTATAAAACACCATTTCTTACAATCTTCCAAGTTTTCACTATCTGTGTACTCTTCAAGTTTAATAAAAGTTTTAGTGAAATAAATCAACTTCTCTAAAAACAACCTTAGGGTAAGGTTATAATATAGTAGGGTTACAATACTTTTTTTTTTTTTTTTAATTTTATTGTTGTATTACATTCATCCCCTTTTTGCTCCCCTCTGTCCCCCTCCCTACAATACTTTTTTGTTTTATATTTTTTCTACATTTTATCCAGATACTTTATCCAAACCCTTACTATAAAAAAAACAATTGAATATGTAATCTTTTGTAAGGCTATAAAATACTACTCCATTATATTTTAAAATAAGGAAACAGAAGCCACAAGCTACAGAAATCTAGTGCGTACACACCCAACATACACATCATGGTCAATAAACTTTTTCTTCATTTTCATGTATTTACCACCATGGTAAACATTACCTGTTTTGTGGACCATCACCAACTAAATATTCAACAATTCTATCCAAAGCACCTCGTTCTCGGGGGAGAATGGGTCTTGCTAAAGGTGGGCCAGGAGGATGAAGACCTAGTAAATAAATACATAAAAACTTATATGTATAATTTAGGTACAAAGAACTACCTATGCTTGTCAGAACTTAAACAATTTTTAACAAGATAAAAATAATATTGACTCTTATAAATCTCTGTAGAGCATTCAAATTTTCATTAAAAAGGCTATACTACAAAAAAATGCTTAAATATGTGCTATATCAGAACCACCAACATACTCATTAAAGACATGAAACTATGAGAGGTTCTATACAAACTAATTTTAAAAATAGCTAAACTCTCAAAAGTTTATATAACAAATTAGGGAATCACACTTTAGACCATCACAGAATCACAGGGGTCATATTTACTTTCCTACCTAAAACAACTAAAATACCATGCAAAATATACAATGCAACAATTTCAAAGATGCTGGGTATCAGTCAATGTAAGAGGAGGTCTCTGAGAGACAAAAAGCAGATAAGATGAGTCATACAACTGCCCCAACTTGTTGCCTAAAAAGAATTTCCAAGCCCTGGCTGGTGGCTCAGTGGCTAGGCACTGGCCTGTGAACCCAAAGGTCGCTGGTTCAATTCCTAGTCACGATACATAACCAGGTTGCAAGCCAGGTCTCCAGCCTGGTCTGTAGCTGGAGGCAGGTGAAAGGGAATCATACGTTGATGCTTCTTGCCCTTTCTTCTTCCTCCCTGCCCTTCTCTCTAAAAAAAATGAATAAAATCTTAAAAAAAAAAAAAGAATTTCCAGGCAACAGCTCAGGGAGGGTAAACCCAGGTGAAGTCAATCTGCGTTCCTGAGATTAGGAGATAAAGCTGGAACCCTGGAGAAGACACAGCAGCTTGAATTCACAGGAAAGAGGAGAAAAAATGCACAGGGCAAGAAAATCAAAGATTTACAGATTATTCAACAAAGTACTGATTGACACATACATATGAGGAAACTACCTGGAGAAAGAACTGCCCCAAAATATTAAAGATAACAGAAGCGCACATGGGACCAAAAATGTTGAACATTTCTACCAGCTAGAGTAGCAACTAACAAACAGGTCACTGGTTAAGTATTCAGAGGAACTTTGTATAGGCATATAAAAATACCCTTCCTACATCCTGTAAGGTAAAACTCATGTCTGGCTTCAGATCAAAAAGTTATTAAACTTCCAAAGTATTCAAAAAAATACAACCCATAAAGCAAAAAATAAATTAAAAATAACCTAGAAATGAGACATAATAGAAGACAAACACATTAAAACACTTATGACTATATTCCACATGCCTGAGAATCTAAATGAACGATGCAATGTTAAGTAGAGACACAGAAAAAAGTGTAAAAGACCCAAACTAACTCCTGCAGATGAAAACTACAATGTCTAAGATGAAAAATACACAGCTGAGATGAATAGTGGTTTGGACATCACAGAAAAAAAATATTAGTAAATGTAAAGATATAAGCAGTCAATGCCAGACAAAATGAAACACAAAGACTAAAAATATTTTTAAATGAAAAAATCATCGGCACGCTGTAGAACATAACATACATATAATTGGAGTCTAGAAGAAAAGAGAGAAGGAAAAGAAAATAATATTTGAAGAAATAATGCACAAAAATTTTCCAAATTTGATAAAAAATATAAATGCACAGATCCAAAAATATCAACAAACCTTAAGCACAAGAAACATAATTTTACAAAGGACACAGCATATTCAAATTGCTTAAACTAGTGATAAGGAGAAAATTTTAAAAGCAGTCAGAAGAAGATACATTTATATATAGAGAAACAAATAGAAATGACAGCACATTTCTCATCAGAAAAATAAGCAAAGCAGAAGACAAAGACACAATGTTTAAAATGATCAAATTAGAATTCTGTATTAGTGAAAAAATATTTTTAAAATAAAGACTTTTCCTGACATACAATCTGAAACAATTCATCCCGAAAATTACAGGACAAGAAATGTTAATAGGTATGTCCTCAGGCAGAAGGAAAAGACAGCAGATGAAAAGCTGATTACACCAAGGAATGAGGAATACCAGAACTGTTAACCATGTGGGTAAATATACAAAAATACCGTTATTTAAATCTTTTAAAAGACAGTTTATAGTTTAAAGAAAAAATAATTTGTTGTGGGGTTTCTATCATATGTAGAAGTGAAATGTACGATAACAGCAGCACAGAGGCCGGAGGGAAGAAATGTAAGTATACTGTTGTTAATTCTTAAACTACGTGTGACCTGGAACCCTATTACTTCCAGGTACATTGTGATAAACAAAGATATGCATGTACTGTAAACACCAAAGCACTCACTAAAATCACACAAAAAAGCAATACAGCAAAAAATATAAAATGGAAAGATAAAATAATCCAGAAAAGACAAATAAAGGGGAAAAAAAGCACAATAGAACATTTAAACACAAACCTATACATACCAATCATTAAATTAAATGTATGTGGCCTGAACGTCCTCATTATGAGGCAAAGACTGCCAGAATGGGGGAAAAATTTTTAAGATAAAGATCAAGTAAGTTAAAACTAAATGATAAAGAACACATATATACAGATATCTAAAGAAATCTGAGGCCCTGGCTGGTGGCACAGTGGATAAAGCGCTGGCCTGAGAACTCACTGATCGCTGGTTCAGTTCCCAACCAGGGCACAGAGCCAGGATACAAGCCAGGTCTCCAGCCAGGTCTGTAGCTGGAGACAGGTGAAAGGAAACCATACACTGATGTCTCTCTCCTTCTCTGCCTCTCTCCCTTGCCCTCCATCTAAAAATAATAAATAAAATCTTTAAATCAATAATGTTCAGTTGAAAAAAAAAGAAAGAAAGAAGGAAAGAAAGAAAATGACATATAGGTTGCAAGCCGGGTCTCCAGCCAGGTCCACGATTTGTTAATTCCAAAAATATCTTTTGAGTCTTCTGTAACACAATAGACCTTATTCAGAGATACCTCTAATTAAAAAATAAAATAAAATAAAAATAAGGTCCCTGGCTGGTGGCACACTGGATAAAGCGCCGGCCTACAAACCCAAAGGTCGCTGGTTCGATTCCCCAGCCAGGGCACATAACCAGGTTGCAAGCCAGGTCTGTAGCTGGAGGCAGGTGAAAGGCAACCACACATTGATGTTTGAAAAAAAGAAAAGAAGAAATCTGTGTAATACTGATATTACACAGAGTAGATTTTAAGGGACAGTTAGGTGAGGACTGACTGTGGGAGAGGGGTGGGGAGGGTGGGGTGGGGAGAGCAATGGGGGGAAAAATGCAAGAATTGTAATACAACAATAAAATTTTTAAAAATTAAACCAAAAAACAACAACAAATAAAAAGAGTAGATTTTAGGGCAAAGTATATTCTCAGAGATAAAATAATAATAATTTCATGACAAAGGAGTCAATTCATCAAGAGGGCATAGAAATTCTAAATATATATATGCATCGTAACAGTTTTAACATACATGAAGCAAAGACTAATAGAACTACAAAAAGAAATACACAATTATAGTTGAAGATTTCAACAGCCTTCTCTCAACAGTTGAGACTGTTGAGAGACTCAACAGATAATGAATCATTAATAATACTGTGCTGATATGGAACAACACTATCTACTACCAACTTGACCTAATTGACATTTATAGACATTCTACAGAAACAGCATATAGTAATGCATTGCTTAATAACAGAGATATGTCTGAAAAAGACTTCATTAGGCGAATCTGTCATTGTACAAATATCACAGAATGCACTTACACAAACTTAGATGGTATACAGCTTACTACACACCTAAGCCATATGGTATAATATGGCCTGTTGCTACTAGGCTACAAACCTCAACAGCACATTACTGTAGTGAATACTGTAGGCAATTGTAGGGCAATGGTAAGTATTTGTGTATCTAAACATAGAAAAAGTACAAGAAAAATATGGTATAAAAGATAAAAAATGGTACACCTGTATAGGGCACTTACCATGAATGGAAATTAAAGGACTGAAATTGCTCTGAGTCAGTGTGTGAGTGGTAATGTGATGGCCTAGGGCATTACAGTAGACTTTACAAACACTGTTCCCAAAAGCCCTCCCCCTACTTCCTTCCAAGGCTGTCAGTTGTGCTCCATGAACAGGCATGTGGACTGACTAGAAATATAAAGGAGAAACTGGCTGGGTAAAACATTAATCAGCATAATAGCAGCTGTCAGGAGAGAGTGAAAGGTGACCTGAAGATCAGTAGGAATAAGAAATCAAGATGAAGAAACCGAGGAACCTAAAGGATTGCCATGGCAATGTGGTTTTGGCTACTGCATGTTGGAGCAGTGGTCAGATTAAGAACTCTGTGGTATTCAAAAATAAGTGTTTAACATGGAGAGGGTGTAGAATTGAGGACTCAGTATTTCCACTTTGGTTATTTGTTTTTGGTTCCATTTACCCTGTCTGGCACAAAGAGCTCTCTCTGGCACTGAATTGATAAAAAGAATAAAACTTCTCTATACTTTACATCATTACAACCTGAAAATCCTTCCAAAATTCAGGGACAGGTGACTCCACACTACCACATAAGCACTTAATACTTAAGATAGCTCCTATGGACCTATGTCTTTATACCCGATCTTAGTTCCTCAACAACGAATTTACAGCAATGTACTAGACTATCAAGCTAGATCTGGTAGGATTGTGGTCCCTCTAAATACATAATGATGGGGGAACTAGGTCCTCTGTGCTGAAAAGCGGTCAATGGCAGACTCACGGGGATATAATCTGTTCACTCAAAATTGAAGTTCTGAGAGTAAGATGGAACCTATTGCCAAGCACAACAGATATTGTTCCCATCAAAGAAAGAAAAATTCCCCCTGAACCATATAACCTCCCATTTTTTACAGGAAATTCATCTCCATTATAATCTTTTAAGACCATCATCATACACATATGTGGTCCATCCTTGACCAAAACATCATTATGTGGCACATGACTATACACTTTCCAAGTCAACATAAAAAAGATGATATTCTGAGATGAAAAAAAAAAAAAGACGTCTCAATACATTTAAGAACATTTAAATAATCCAAAGCATATTGACTGGCTATAATAGAATGAAATAAAAAATCAACAACAGAAGGACATAGGAAAAGTCTCCAAATATTTGGAAATGAAATAATATACATCTAAATAACCCAGGGTTCAAAGGGAAATTAGAAAGTCCATTTTTCTTTAATATATAATTTTTTAAATTTTTTAAAAAGATTTTATTTATTATTTTCAGAGAGAGGGGAAGGGAGAGAGGCAGAGAGGGAGAGAGACATCAATGTATGATTGCCTTTCACCTGCCGCCAGCTATAGACCTGGCTGGAGACCTGACTTGCAACCTGGTTATGTGCCCTGGCTGAAAATTGAACCAGAGACCTTTGGGTTTACAGGCCAGCGTCTTATCCACTGTGCCACCATACAGGGCTAGAAAGTATTTTTTAAATAAATAAATTAAAAAACATATTAAATTATCATGTGCAGCTAAAATAGAGGAAATTTTATAACACTAAATACCTACAAAAGAAGATGTCTAAAAACCATGATTTCAGCTTCCACCTTAAGAAACTAAAACAACAAATAAAATCTACTGTAAACAAAAGAAATAATAAAGATCAGTGAGAAAACAAATGAAATACAAAAATACTAGAGAAAAACTGGTTCTTTGAGAAGACCAATAAAATAGCCAGACTTATCAGAAAAAGAGCAAAGATACAAAATACTAGTATCAGGAATAAGAGAAATGATAAAAATCCAAATTATAATGATATTAAAAATATAATAAGGGTATATTATGAATAACTTTATGCCAGATAATCTTATGTTTGATGATATAAACAGATGCCTTTAAAGACTATAAAATTACCACAGCTCACTCAACAAGAAATAGGTATTCATTTGCTAAAATTTTAAGAATTTTTTCATCTATGTTCATGAAAAATATGTCTGTTGTTTCCCTTAAAAATTAATTTTTAAAAAAGATTTTATTTATTTATTTTTTTAGAGAGAGGGAAGGGACAGAGGGAGAGAGACATCAATGTATGGTTATCTTTTACCTGACTCCAGCTACAGATCTGGCTGGACACCTGCCTTGCAACCTGGTTATGTGCCCTGGCTGGGAATCGAACCAGTGACCTTTGGGTTCGCAGGCCGGCACCTTATTTGCTGTGCCACCAACCAGGGCTCTAAAAAAAATAATTTTTAATTAAAAAAAGATCTTCTATAAATAAAACACTAGGCCAACATATTTCAACCTGCAAATTCTAGCGAACACTTTAAGAAGTATCAGTTCTACACAAACTTGTCCATAAAATTGAAGACAAGGGAATACTTCTCATATAAGGCCAGAATTACACTGATACCAAAAAGAGGCAACACTACAAGAAAAGGAAATACTATAGACTGATATCCCTTAAGAAAATTGATGTATACTTTTAAAAAATAGTTTAAAATTTATTTTTAGAAAGAGGGAAAGGGAGCAAGAAAGAAAGGAGAGAAACATCAATCGGTTGCCTCTCACCCAACTGGGGATCCAGCCCTCAACCTGGGCATGTTTCCTGACTGAGAAATGAACCAGCGACTTTTTGGTTTGCAGGCTGACACACCAGCCAGGGCAAAAATTGATATATACTTTTAACAAAATTTTAGTAAACTGAACTCAATAATATATCTAAAAAAAATAAAACATCATGACAAAGTAAGATTTATCCCAGGAAACCAAGGTGGTTTAAAATTAAAAAGTCAATCAATGTATTCCACTAAACAAATAAATGTTAAAACTAACAAAAAAAGAAGAAACTAAAACCTTATATAAGCTTCTCAATAGACAAAGAAAAGGTATTTGACAAAATCCACAATCCATTACTAATAAAAACCTTCAGCTAACTAAAAATAGAAGGGTACTTCCTCAACCTAATAAACACTATCTATAAAAAAATAAACAGTGATGGCTGGTGGCTCAGTGGAGAGGTGCCAACATAGGAACTCAAAGGTCACCGGTTTGCTTCCCAGCCGGGGCACATAACAGGTTGCAAGCCAGGTCTATAGCTGGAGGCAGGTGAAAGGCAACCATACATTTATGCTTCTCTCCCTTTCTTCCTTCCTCCCTGCCCTTCTCTCTGAAAATAATGAATAAAATCTTTAAAAATAAAAAAAATAAAACTAGTATAGCTAATATTATGCTTTCTTCTTAAGATCAACAATAAGGCAAAGATGTATGCTCTCATCACTTCTATTCAACTACCTAAAGGTTCTAGATAGTATAACAAGGTAAGGGGGAAGAAAAGGAATCAAGATTAGAAAGAAAGAAGTTAAACAGAACTGTCTTTATTCACAGACAATTTGATGGTTTATGTAAAAAATACTATGGAAAAAACTATTAGAATAAATGAGTTTAGCATGATTATGGAATATTAGGTCAATATACAAAAATCAATTGTATTTCTATATATAATGAACAATTGAACATAGTTGTAAAAGTATTTACAATTTGATCAAAAATATAAAATAATTAGATGTATATTTAACAAAAAAATATGCAATACCTATATACTGAACACTACAAAACATTGCTAGGAGAAACTAAAGATCTAAATAAATAGAGGAATATACTAAGCTCATGTAATAAATTAGGTAATATCAGAAGAGAGGAATGGAGCCCTGGCTCAGTGGATTGAGCAATGGCCTGCAAACCAAAAGGTCACCAATTCCATTCCCAGTCACAGCATATGCTTGGGTTGCAGGCCAGGCTCCTGATTGGGGGCCTACAAGAAGCAACTGATGGGTGTACCTCCCACACATCAATGTTTCTCTCCCTCTCTTCCTCCTTCTTTTCTCCTCTCTAAAAATAAACAAACAAAATCTTTTTAAAAAAGGAGAGAGGGCTAAAGAGTGCATAGTGGAAGAATAACCTAAATTTAGTTAATGATTTGCATCATACAAGAACAATAACAACAAGAATAAAGAATTAAACTCATTCAAACTTTACAAAGTATAACTCTACAACCTCTCAAAAGTGAAAAAGAACTATCTGCAGGAGATACTCTGAACAACACAGAAGAAGGCACTGACAAGAAAGTCATAAAATAAAATTGAAATGTGATGTTTGCCTTTGTAAAACAAGGCAGGATGAGCCTAAGAGTAAGATGCAGAGCAATGTAGATTTACATGAAGACCTCTTAGCAGCCTTTGAAACAAAATAACACCTTGCTGAAACAAGCCTTACAATACAAGGATACAAGGTTTTCAAATTGACTTTTGACAAAAACTTAAAGCATTCAAGATAGGCTATAGGGTAGAAATATTATATTAATATTTTAAAGAATAAAAAAAGAGCCCTGGCTGGTGGCTCAGTGGATAATGGCGAACCCAAAGGTCACTGGTTCGATTCCCAGCCAGGGTACCTAACCAGGTTGCAAGCCAGGTTTCCAGCCAGGTCTGTAGCTGGAGGCAGGTGAAAGGCAACCTCCCATTGATGCCTCTATCCCTCTCTGCCTCTTTCCCTTCCCCTATCTCTAAAAATAATAAATCTTAAAAAAAAAAAAAGAACAGAAAAAGAGATTTGCTTTGTAAATAATCACAAACCTAAAAGCTATTACCAACTGAAAAAGAATAAATGATGTCAAAATTATAACTATTAGTAAATAAAATTTAGGGCTAGAAAAAGTTCTTAGTATTACAAATCAAGTACGTCTTTATTCTGATTTTATGTTAGTTGTTTACTAGTATTAACAACATTTCATTATTATCATCAAAAAATAAACTTTAATGTAGACATTGTCATATCTTATAAAATTTTCAACTTAAATAGGTATGCCAAATTAGATTTTGAAAGCATTTAAGCCAACTCAACTTTGGCTGAATATTTTACTTCTACATATTTAAGGTAAAAATGTCCATTCAAGGATTCTGAACATATAAAATAATAGATTTCATAAAAATATTTTAAGCCACTTATATCCTTAGTAACTTTTAAAATAATGCCTCTTCATATTCATGCTGTTAAGGATAACAGTAATTAATACAAACATCAAGAGCAATCATTGCAGGAATACTGGTCATTTTTACACAGCTTGGCAAATTATCAAGTACCTGCTGATTATTAATTTTCAAACATATGGGAGCCCTGTGGTAATACACATTAAATTGATTATCTTCCACAAATATGGCATAATGAAAAAAATGAATTATTAATCTTCTCTATAAGAAATCACTTAACTCATTCATGTTTTTGGCAACATTCAACTTAAATACAAAGTCTTTCATGCAGAAAGTAATGAAAATCTTTAGTAAAATGCTCTACTGAAATGATTGTGAAATTTAGGTCATTATTCCTCTAACCCCATTCTTACATGTACAATACAGTTATTTCTTTATGTGACTTTATGTTAGTTAATGGAAAAAACTATGTTCAATAGTTCATTATTTATATATAGAAATAACTATTTCTTTAAAACTAGTTATGCACAAATGTATATAATACATGCATTCTCACCAAAAAATTATTTCATTAAACAACTAAAAACTTTACAAATCATGGATATCTCCAATCAGTCAGATAGCAACTGAAAGAGGAATAATTTTCAATCAATTTCTTTTTTCTCAATTTCACAAAATATATGGCTACCTTAAGGAACATCATCATATGTATGTCAAGTTTAAAAGTATTTTTTCAATGATTGCTTTAAAAATTATGATTTGTATACATTTCATTTGCAGCCAGATTTCTTAATGTTCATAAATTATTAGTTTTCTAGTTTTCTAAAATTTAATGCTTCTTTTCTGAAGAACAAGACAAAATCTACTGCAATATTAACATTTAGATTGTTTATCAACTTTATTACATAAGTGCCCTGAATATCTGATCCAATTACTGACTAGCCTCAAAACTATTACACATTATGTTTGTAATTAGTCATAAAAACACCAAAATAATCTAAGTTAGAATATCCTAAAATAAGATACTTAACAATCATATTCAAGAAAGTGACATGGAAATGTACATAAAATATTGTGATCTGCTAATGCAGTGAACTTCAAAGTCCCAGCGATACACCAAAAGAAAATTGCAGGGTAATATAATCTATTATGCACCAAAAATGGGATCATCACCTAGTTATCTAAAAAAGGAGAATCCAAAGAAATGAAATAGTAGTAAATTAATATATTAACTTAATAGGACTTTATGCTAACCTACCTGTCAGAAAATACTTAGGTTCTTTGGCTTTAAAAAAGACTTTCTTCAAAGACTACAGATGACCAACAGACATATATGAAAATATGCTCAACATCATTAGTCAACAGAAACTTGCAAATTTAAAACCACAATGAGATCATCTCACACCTGTCAGAATGGCTATCAATAAATCAGCAAATGAGTGCTAACAAGAATGTGGAAAAAAGGGAACACTTTTGCCCTGTTGGGAATACAGAATGGTGCAGCTACTGTGGAAAGCAGTATGGAGATACCTCAAAAAATTAAAAATGTACCTGCCTTTGACCCAGCAATCCCACTTTTGGGAAGATACCCAAGAAACCCAAAATACTAATTTGAAAGAATATAAGCATCCCTATGTTCACACCATGAGTTACAATCTCCGTGATATGGAAGCAACCCAAGAATCCATCAATAAATGAGTGGATAAAACAACTCTGGGACATTTACACAATAGAGTTCTACTTGGCAAAAAAAGAAGAAAATTTTACCCTTTGTTGATAGTATGGATGGAACTGGAGAGCATTATACTAAGTGGAATAAGCCAGTTGGAGAAAGACAAATACCGTATGATTTCACTAATGACCAAACTGAAATAATAAGCAAAATAGAAACAGACTCATAGAGAGCAAGATGACAGCTATTGGTCAGGGGATAGGTTAGGGGATGGGGCAATTGAACAAAAATGAGAAAGGCCCCATTTCAAAGGACAACAATGTGGTGATTTGCAGCAGGGATGGAGTATAAGGGGGTTAAATGGTAATGGAAAAAATACAATAAAAATTTTATTAAAAAGACTTTAACACCAGTCTATATTCACAATAGTATTGTACACCACAATGAAGGAATATTGTTCCTGAAATATGTTCAGTAATTTTCACATTTAAAAATATGTGAGGGTGCAGCAAAAATCATAAATATATACCAAAAGTGTTCTCTTTTATCCCCATTTTATAAAATCTGGAGCCATTCTAAAGCTGAATATAAAAAGATGAGCTATACTGTTGACTACAGAATACTAAAAAATTTTATTGCCATTTAAACAAAGAAGCCATAACAGTTAAATGAGCTTAAGAAATAGGTTTCAGTATCACAAGGTGCCAGCTGTAAAGAGTTATGGCTAATTGAATATGGAACTCCTGCTTAATCAGATAACTGTTCTGCTATTTCCAAATGAAATGCCATTTCCATACTGTCTGAAAATGGCCCGTTTTATTGGTAACCAGAGAAAACAATATAAACTGTAAATAACGTTAAGTGCTCTGTTTACCCATTCCAGGCACTGAAGTAGCAGGGGATCCAAGACGTCTTGGTAACACATTTGATGATATGGCTGGAGGAGCAGTTCTTTCTGGGGGTCCACCAGGGGCTGAACTGTCCTTTGCTGGTCCAGGAGATACTGGAACTTGTGGAGGAGGACCCTGGCTAGAGCTCGCTCGTGTTGGAGAAAGGTTTCTTTGAGCTGCAGTTCGCTGACGAATCTCTGAGAATAAGAATAAAAAGTATATATTAGATTTAATATCCAATATACCACATCACCCAATATAGCAAGTATTACAGTCAATAAAGTTTTGAGCCACCAAAAGGCATCTGCAGGACCAATCTGCTTGTAATAAGTAATCTATAAAATGTAACATTGAAAACTGACTATAACAGAGTACTCAATTTCTGACACTACAAGTCAACTGCATATATTTACACAATAAGCTTGGATCTCACTCCCCTATTTACTTTTCATTTTCAAAATAAATTAAAGTAAAATCATCATCCAATTATGTGTCATGTCTTACAGTAATCCTAATTTATGATAAACAAAAGAAAGTTATTCAGAATTAGTAAAAATGCTAGTGAAAATTTCAGATTTATTTTTTAAGATAAAAATAATGGTAACTCTAAGAAATAAGTGAAGAAGTATATTCTGGAATTATCAAATAATTTATGGGGTAATTAATCTAAGTAGTCATAGAAATGCTGAAAAAGTATTTTTTACTATTAGATGCCATACGCGTTCTTCATACTATTGCTATCCTTTTTAGTAAATTTTTTTGCCAAGGAAAATTTCCACTGAGTATAATGTATCATCATAAATAAATGTTACATTTAGTTGCAGAAATTACAAGATTTCCTGTAACAGGTTGGCAAATATGCCACATTCAGGCTGCTGATTCCTTTGTAGTTTTATTGAAACACAATAATGCTCTTTTGTTTACATACTGTCTATGGCTGCTTTAAAAAGAGTTGAGTAGTTGCAACAAAGACCATATGGCTCTGAAAGCCGTTTACTATATTTACTATCTAGCCCTTTACGGAAAGTTTTATGATCCCCTAACTCGATAACATAAAATTCAATTCTATCATTCCCTATTCCCACCAACACCTTACTTGAATGTTGATGGAAATATCTCAAGAATCACTTACAGCTTTTTAATTCTACATATCACATTGAATTATTACAAATCTTGAAATAGTAGGCAAAAACAAAAGTGGTTAAACTTTAATTGGCATGATTAGTAAAAATGCACACTTTCACAAGCAAAATACTTTAGATTTGAACTTTATTTGACAGTTAAAGATTTTCATGGGAAGTTCATTGCAATCAAAAGTATAGCTCTAGCATCAGATTTCAGTTTATTACAATTTAATATATTAGTTAAGAACCTGGGCCCTGTGGTCAGAAAGGTTTGGTTAGAATCCTGACTGTTGCTACAATTACCTCAGGTAGCTTAACTTCACTAGGTCTATTCTTAACTCATAGGATTGTTATGAAGATAAAATAATAACTGTACATTGAACACATATTTATTGAATACATGTTGTTTCATATCACCATGTTTTCACACAATTAAGTATTTTCAAGTGGCCAGTTAGCTGTAATCACTGGGACCAACTAATTTTCCACTGATTTTTAATGTAGTCTCTAACCTAGCCACTGCAATAATAAATTACAAGTATATCATTATATAAATAAAACTTTTTATATTTGGCTACTTGCATGCAATTTATATAGAAAATTTCAGATATTACCTGGACTAATTGTATCCTAATATCTCCTGCAAATTAGCTGGTCATTTAACAGTCACAAGGAATGTGATAACAAGGAACATCTTAAAAGGTACACATTAGGAAAGCCATTAAATGCTACAAAAGGTACTTAGATCAATAAAATCATATTAAGATACAGTTGTTTAAATTACTTTTAAAAAGCAACACATCAAATATTATAAATCATTTTTATAAGACTTTCAGATAAAACATAACAAAAAATGACATTTTCTTCAAGGTAGTTTAACATTTATTAGACTATATTAAAAGTAGCTATTATCTTTTTACTTCTTGGACAAAGACTTGGGGCTGCTCCCACTGAACGTGCATTTACCCTGTAAAAATTGACCTAAGCACCTTTTAAGAGCACTCATGTGCTACTGAAATGTGAGGTTTATAACTAGCAAGCTAAGAACATCATGTCTAGCATTTCATAAGAGACTTAATAACTTCTAAGTTTAAATTTAGGCAGACAGAGCAAGGGAGGGGTGATGTAGAAAAGGAGAGGGAAAGGGAGAAAAAGCAGGTAACAAAGACAGGATGGTGATTACCAGAGGGAAAGAGGAGTGAGGGAAGAAGGTGGCAGAGGGTAAAACAGGGATAAATGGTGAAAGAAGGACACTTGACTTTGGGTGGTGAATACACAATACACAGATGATATATTATAGAAACTATACACTTAAAACCTATAGGAGTTTATTAACCAATGTCACTCCAATAAATTCAAATTTTAAAAGTTACAATGTCAATAGCTAGCGATATTTAAATTTGAAAGTTATGAAATATTCTAGTAGTCTCAGTTAGAAATATCTAAGATTTCTCAACTTTTAGCCATTTTCCACTCATAAACTCCTTGTATTATAATTACTCCGAAAAGTTTCTAGTACTCACCAAAGTAGGCATATTGGTTATATTCAACATTTCTTGCATTTAAATATAAATTAGCATCATCCCCCCCCCCCCCCAAAATTTACCAAGTATTCCATACCAATCTAGTATACTATCATAGGAGTATTCCAACTCTTACTTTTTTTGAAGACTTTATTTTTAGAGAGAGGGCAAGGAAGGGAAAAAGAAAGGGAGAGAAACATTGATCAGTTGCCTCATGCATGCACCCCAGCTGGAGACCAGCCCTGCAACACTGGCATGTGCCCTGACTAGGAACTGAACCTGTGACCTTTTAGTTCACAGGCTGTTGCTCAATCCTCACCAGCCAGAGCTAATTTATCAGATTTTTAAATACTGCTTCTTTACATACTGGTAGAAAGTCGTATGTCTGTTTAGGTATTAAACTGTAGTAGATAGAACACATATAATATTTAGGAGGTGTGGGTTTTCATCCTAGGTGACTGCACCTGTAAACTAAAAAATCTTTTGTCCAGTCTGGGTTTCAAATTTCTTTCAAGAGTGTTGGCAGACTGGCCTGCGAAACCAAAGTTTCGCTAGTTCAATTCCCCACCCAGGACACATAACCAGGTTGCAAGCCAGATCTCCAGCTGAAAGGTAACCACACATTGATGTCTCTCTCCCTCTGTGCCTCTCTCTAAAAAATAATAAATAAAATCTTTTTTTTTTTAATTTTTAAAAAGTGTTGGCAGAACTAAAAATACAGCAGTACTTCAGTACTCATCATTAGTTAATTCATTTCAGAACTCTATGATGAGTGCTGAAAGAGTGTAGAAACCCACAAGTACTGAGCAAGTGATAAGTGATGAAGCATATTCTTTTGTGGGAAGGCATAGTGACTCATGTAAGTTGCAGCACGTGTGATGAATCCTAAGCAAACGCTGAGTACTGAAACATTTTTTTCTTGTGAAAATGCAACAAGTACAGGGTTTGGTGAGTTCTGAATCCGAGTTCCGAGGCGTGACTGCACAATCCTCATCATTTTCCTTATTACAGGTCAGACTTTCTGAGCTATTGTGTCTGTTCTAAGCCTAAGAAAAAAATTTCAATAAATTTTGGTAATGAGAAAAAATCTTCATGCATATGTGGAAGCTTAAGTTTAGAGTGAATTTGGCTCTATATATAAGTATGATTGAAATGGAGTTAGGTGGGGTATGGGGATATATATTTAGGAGAGTGTCTATTTTTCAATTTATATAAATTCATTGTTTAAATTTATATAAATATAATTCCTTTAAATAACCAAAATATCTGGCTTGTATGGCTCAGTAGGTTGATACCGGCCTGTGAACCCATGAGTTGCTGGTTCAATTCCCAGCCAGGGCACATAACCAGGTTGCAAGCCAGGTCTCCAGCCAGGTCCCTAGCTGAAGGCAGGTGAAAGGCAACCATACATTGATGTTTCTCTCCCTTTCTTCCTCCCTCCCTGCCCTTCTCTCTAAAACTAATACAATCTTTTAAAAAATTTAAAATAGCTTTAAAGAACCAAAATAATAAAGACCATGCATCTGATATCTCTTCCTCTCACTTTCAAAATTTTCTAGTTTACATTCACTATATCATCTTCACATCCTACTCATACCAAACTCCTTTAAATACAGCTTCTGCCCTACTTCTCTACTGAAATTATTTTCTTAATAAGGTGGTGGCTTTTTAAGAACAGAAATGACTCCATAACATCATTTCCATAGCGGCAAAACTTTTTGAAAAAAAAAAAATAAAGAACTTTCCCAAGATTTCACTCCTCAACACCACACAATCTGGTTTTTTGCTTCTCTGTATCTACTACAGTATCACCTACCAAAGAAAGTGCCATTGCTTTGATTACATCACCATTATTGTTATAGACACAGCAGCTCTTTATCAAACCCCTGTTTATCTGCTAGGAACTATGCCAGGTGCTCCATGTGAGTTTACTAACTTTTGTAATATTTAGACCAAGTCTTTTCAGGTCTCAAAAGAAACCAAACCTCAGAAGCTAATTAACTTGTCAAAAGTCTCACAGTAAAATAAGAGCTTGAGCCAAGATTCAAATCCCAGCTTTTATGACAACAGTGCTCTTGCTCTTTTATATTACCTTTCAAATGAAATGGCCTCATTTGTCTTACACTTACTTGACTCTGCAGACTATGACAGTGGACGCCATCTCTACCACACTTCAACTTTTTATATGCCAATTTAGTTCTGCTTTTAACTCTGTTCATTCCGTTTTTCCCCTGGGCTCCTTTCTCCATCTATCCTTACATATTAATGTTCCCTGGGGTTCTGCTATAGATGCTCTTACTCTATTTTCTCTCCTTGGACAACTTCACTCAATCCCATAGTTTCACTATCACCTATATTTTCCAATGATTCCTAACCTGTATCTACAACCTCAACCTTTTTCCTGAGTTCCATATGAAACAATCAACTGCCTATAAACTACACCACCTGAATGTAACTCCCACTCAACAGATCCAAAAGCAAATTTATTATCTTTCATGCAAACTTACTATTCCAATTCTTCTGTTCCTTATCTTGCTTAAAACACTAACACCTAACCAGTTACTCAAGCCAACAGCCTGCACCAACTTGTCAGCCTGGTAAACCATCTTGGTAATAGATCCTCCAGCCCCAGTCAGGTAGCTCCAACCGGTATGAGGCAGGGATGAGCTGATTCTCTAAGCTTTGCCAAAATTGCACATTCATAAACAAAACAAACGAATGTTGCATTTTCTTATTCTTCTGTATTACTTTCTAGAACACTTTAAAACTATAAAACCAATTTTAAGCTCAAGAGCCGTATAAAAGAGACTTTGGCCCAGGCTGTAGTTTGCACACCCTTATATTAATACTACCACACCTTCTGACTAAATATTACCCCCCTTATTTCCCTCATCATCATCTTAGATTTCATAATACAGTGTTATGATCACTGCCTTGTATACTTCACCTTCCTACCCCTTTATCACTTCATCCAATCCATTATGCAATGTCTTAGCCCTGGTTAAAACCAACTCTCTGCCTGCTCCATGCCTGGTACCCATACAGCTAAACACAACTGGAAAACACACCACCATGCTCTAAATTCATGAGCATTAACTTTAAGTGGATGTTAGTATCCTCTGGCATTCCTATATTTTCTAGTCCATTTACTCTCTTACTCTCCTAGAGAATTATAACTTCTCTTTAAAACTCTATGTGCCCTGACTAGCATGAGTAAGTTGGTTCAGTATCTTCCCTCAAAGCAAAAGGTCACCAGTTCAATTCCCAGAAGAGCACATGCCCAGGTTGCAGGCCTGGTCCCTAGTTTGGGGCATGAGAGAAGCAATCAATAGATGTTTCTCTCACACATCAATGTTTCTTTGTCTTAACTACAAAACAACTATCCCCCAGAACTGTCACAAGCCTGACAACCAAGGAATTAAAGAAGTCACATTTATTCAGATGGGTGTTTGGGGAGTCTGTGGAAGTGCTGACATTATTGACCCATTTGAAAAGGAGGAATCAGAAAGCTGGAAGTGAACAAACTAGAGTTGATGGATATAGTGTTAACAAGAAACTGCCCCACCATCACCTGTATCATTTTAGATAAGCTTTAAAGAACTGAATAAAATATAATACAAAGCTACAGAAATTGTTTAATGGAGCCAATCAACAATGATGCCTTTCTGGAGCTTCCAGAAGTCTATCAAATTAAAAAATGAAACAGAAAAGCATCTCAAGAAGGCATTTTTAGACTTCTGGTCAAGCTTCCTCCCGGACAAAATTCCAGAGGTCAGACAGCGGCACTGTCTGATTTCTGAGCCCTCCCACACACAGCCATAGAGCACAGAGCAACAATACCATATCAGAGATTCCATCAACCTGATTCACACAGAATGCCCCACCTGGCGATGACCTAAGGCTCCATCCCACCCAACTTACTGGTGCACTTTTCTGATAGGCCATACTACTAAGACAGGGAATCAAAACAGCCTTACCTAACACATAAAACAAATACCAGGAGGCTGCCAAAATGAGGAGGCAAAGAAATTAGACCCAAATAAAAAGAGAACAAAACTCCAGGAAAAAAACTAAGTAAAAATAGAGATAAGCAATCTATCAAATGCAGAGTTCAAAACATTGGTTATTAGGATGTTCAAGCACCTCAATGGGTACTTCAACAGCGTAAAAAAGACCCAGGCAGAGCCCTGGCTGGTAGCACAGTGGATAGGGTGCCGGCCTGCGAACCCAAAGGTCGCAGGTTCGATTCCCCAGCCAGGGCACATAATAAGGTTGCAAAGGTCTCCAGTCAGGTCTGTGGCTGGAGGCAGGTGAAAAGCAACCATACATTGATGTCTCTCTCCCTCTCTGCCTCTCTCCCTTCCCCTCTTTCTAAAAATAATGAAATAAAATCTTTAAAAAAAAAAAAACAGACCCAGGCAGAAATGAAGGTTACACTAAGTGAAATAAAGAAAAACAACAAGGAACTAAGAGTGGAGTGGCTGAAGTGAGGAATCAAATCAGAGAATCAAACAACAATAAAAGAACCAAATCAATGATTTAGAACATAAGGAATAAAAAATTATTCAATCAGAACAGCAAGAAGAATCCACGAAAACAAAGATAGGCTAAAGAGGCTCTGGGACAACTTCAAACATGCCTACATTTAAATCATAGGGATGCTGGAAAGAGAGGTGAAAAATCAAGAAATTTAAAACTTATTTGAAAAAATAATGAAAGAGAACTTCACTAATTTAGTGAAGGAAATAGAAATATTAGACCAAGCACAAGTCCCAAACAAGATGGACACAAAGAGGATCACACCAAGATACCTCATAATTAAAATGCCAAAGGTTAAAGAGAAAGAGAGAATCTTAAAAGCAGCAAGAGAAAAGCAAACAATTATCCACAAAGGAGTTCCTGAGATTGTCATCAACTGATATCTCAAAAGAAACTTTGCAGGCAAGAAGGGACTGGCAAGAAGTATTCAAAGTGATGAAAAGCAAGGACCTACAACTAACATTACTCTATCCAACAAAACTATCGTTTAGAATGGAAGGGCAAATAAAGTGCTTACCAGACAAGGTAAAGCTAAAGAAGTTCATCATTACCAAACCATTAATATATGAAATGTTACAGGGGCTTATTTAAGAAAAAGGAGATCAAAACTATAAACATTAAAATAGCAATAAATTCACAAATATTAACAATTGAATCTAAAAAACAAACTAAGCAAAAAAGAAGAACAGAAACAGAATCATAGATAAGGAGTTCACTGGAGGGTTATCAGTTGGAAGGCAGAAGGGGGAGAATGGAGGAAAAGGTACTGGGATTAAAACGTACAAATTGAAGGTACAGAATAGACAGGGGGATGTTGAGAACAGTGTAAGAAATGGAGTAGCCAAAGAACCTATATGCATGACCCATGGACATGAAGAAAGCGAGGAGGATTGCCAGAGGGAATAGGTGATACTGGGTGGTGCGGGGCAAAGGGGGAAAAATCGTGACAATTATAATAGCGTAATCAATAACATTTATATATTTTTTCTTTTTTTAAAAAGATTTTTATTTATTATTTCCACAGAGAGAGGACAGGAGAGAGGCAGAGAGGGAGACATCAAGGTATGATTGCCTTTCACCTGCCTCCAACTACAGACCTGACTTGCAACCTGGTTATGTGCCCTGGCTGGGGAATTGAACCAGCGACCTTTGGGTTTGCAGGCTGGCACCTTACCCACTGTGCCACCAGCCAGGGCCAATAAAATATATATTTTTAAAACTCCAACATCTTCCACATCCTCATTCTCATTAAGAAAATATATAAACACAGAAGAAAATCCCTACTACCTACCAATATCTACCCATGCTCTCTATATTCCCTCCTCATATAGAGGAACTGTGCACACTCCCATCAAAAGCCACTCTTCCACCTGTACTCTAAATCCCATCCCTTCTTGCCTCCTCAAGGACGGTTCTCCAACAACTGTCCCCACTCTTTTTAATCATCAATTATTCTGTGTTTTCTAGGCCATCCTCAGTACACAAACATGCTATCTCTTCTTTCTACTGTATATTCACCCATACATGCAAATGCTTCTGCCTCCAGCTACACATTTTTTCCTCTCCCTTTTTATTCAAAAGAATAGTCTCTTCAAATTGTCTCCAACTTCTCTACTCTCATACTTTCTTAAACCCACCATAATCAGGCTTTTGCCATTCTTCCACCAAAAACTGTTCTTTTCAGGGACACCAAGGACCTCAACATTGCTAAAAAAAAAAAAATCAATGGTCAATTCTTGACCCTCAAATTACTTGGACAGCAGTTTTTGTCACTACATTGAAACACACTCTCTTCAATTAGTGTCCAAGGCTCCACACTCTCCTGACCACTTCTTTTCAGTTCCTTTTTCTGGTTCCTCTTCATTAGTCCCAACCTCTTAATGTCAGCATGCCCTAGGTGGCCTTGGTCCTTTTCCTTCTCCACATTTATATCCTTGGTAATATCATCCAGTCTCATGGTTTTAATACTATCCACATACTGATGACACCCAAATTTATATCTGCAGCCTAGATAATTCCTGTTCGCTAGATTCATACTCAACTGCTTCCTTAATATCTCCACTTGGAAGGCTGCCTAATAGGCATCTCAAGCACACATGTCCAAAATTAATTCTGTTCTTCACCACCTCACTTCTAAATAGTAGTTAATTATTTTAGGCCCGAAATAGCCAGGAACATTGAGACAATACACTTCAGAAGAAAAAAATATATATTTTTTAATGCTATCAGCTTCTTAAGGTTACAAAACATGATCATCTATTTATTCTCCATGGTATCAGCACATGAGTTATTCAATGTTCTTTTTAATGAACAATCCATTTATATTTAGCTAAGTGTTAATTCCACCAAAAAGAATATTTAAAAGCAATGACATGGGAATCTAAGGCAGAGAGACCAGCAATGGTTTTCCTATAATTATGACATGGCATCAGCAGAAAAAAAATTATATGGGTATCAAAGTTTCTAAAGAAAGATAAGTGTAGCTTCTTGAAGAAACATGTTACCTAAATATTAATAAATACTTAAGAATGTCAGTAGAAGAGATCAGACATCTGTCCTTATTCAGTAAGAGAAGAAACAGGTTTCTTTTTTAAGTAATGGCTAACAACAGCTTTCTGCAAAATACCACATTTTAAAAACATATTCACTAAGATTATTTTAAAAGTATTTTTGAACCCTAGCTGAGTGGCTCAGTTGGCTGGAGCATAATCCCATACACCGAAAAGGTTGTGGCTCTGATTCCGGGTCAGGGCACATACCTAGGTTGTGGGTTCAATCCCCGTTCACAGAGTATGGGAGGCAACCAATCTATGTTTCTCTCACATCAGTGTTTCTCCATTTCTTTCTTTCACTCTCTATCAATCTCTGCCCCCCACCTCCCCACCTCCCTCTCACCTTTCCCCCCTCTCTCAAATCAATGAACATATCCTCAGGTGAGGATTATTTTTTTAATATTTTTGAAAACTTAGTCCCAGTTATACAAAATACTATAAAAATTACAGAAATCTAGCCTATAGATCAAAAATAGATTCTGTAATTACTAAAGTATAAATTGTAGAAAAATTTAAACTGATTGTGAAAGTAGGAGTTTCATTGCAACTATCTATGCCTAATTTATATTAACCACGTGTAAGTTTTCACATTTATCAAAAAAGCAGGTTAATATTTCTAAAATGCAAAATCCAACTTATGGAATATGGGAGAGGGTGGGATTCTTACCACACAACTCTGCTATTAAAAAACCTAAAACTATGATGGTTTATTTAGTACCCATAGTCTATGTGGATATTTATAAAAGAAGTGACTTCTCAACTTTCTAAGTATCATTCCAACTTTACAAACCAGGCTACAACTCTGATGATTTATATAAACAGATGTTAAATTTTTTTAAACAGTATATTCTATAGGTTAACAAAAGCCTTACACATATATTATTATATTTTAAAGAAGAGAACAAAGAGGGAAAGCCAATGAAAATTCAAAAAAACCTTTTTATGTGCCAATCTTAAAAAAACATTATATAACCACCTAAAGAATTACTTTAAATTTACATAATAATTAATGATACAACAGTGAAGATTCACTAATAATCTGGCAATATACCTCCAAAAGAAAGTTAATATTATTATATATAGCAGTAATTCCATTTTTCTCATTTCCAAATAATTTTATTCTCTTTCTAAATAAAAGTTATTTGAAGAAACTACAAATTTGATTTAAAAATCTTCACTAAATTTATCTCAAAAATAAATCATAAAAATGTAAGAATTCTTCTCAACAGCAGATACTCCAAGAAAGATATTTAAAGAAAAAAGCTTACAAAATATTGGAGAAATTATTTAAATTTCAAAAGATTATAGCCAATCGTATATTTAGTCTCAACAGATAACATCTTTATTAACATAATCCTGTAAAATCAAAATGAAATAAATTTACTGACATCACTCCAAATCATATCCCCAATTACCAAATAAAAATTAACATTAAGCATTCTACAGAAGGTTTTATACACCTCTATCACACTTTTGAACTCACTTGGGTAAATATGGATCTTTCCAACAGCAGCAGCAGTTTCTACAAAGTTATTTACCTTGTCCAGGTCTTGCAGTTACAGCTGCTCCAGCAGATGGCGGCTCAAACTCCTGTCAATTACAATGATATTACTACAGTGGCCTATTACAATGCGCAATTTATAATAAAATGGTAGTGATATCACAACCTTACCTTTGCTTTCTTTGAGTCTGGATCAAACCTTTCAAGAATTAATTTAGCCGTTTTATAAGTTTCTTTTTCCATGACTTCTTCAAGCTGAGGACAAAAATTTCCATAAATTGCCACATTTTAAAACACCCACTACTTATTTTATAAGTCCTATTCAAAAAGTGTTCAAGCATAAGGCTTAAAATAAACTGCACATAATATATCCAGACAGCATAAAAGACTTCCTACATTCAAATAATTAAAATCCAGATTTTAAAATGACTTCTAACCTCTAATATGTTACTTGTACTGAACAGCTTTACTGCAAGGAAATACCAAATATTGCTAATTGTTTACATATAATGAGGAGAATAATTACATGCACCAACTTCAATAATGGAATGTGCAAAAATCTATCAGCCATCATTATTGGAAGTTATTAGACATGACAAGCAAATGACAGGCAATTCCTCAGATTTATTTCCTCATAGCACTTAATGCTATTAATTTAAAGAAGGTCGTTAGCAACAGCTTTACAAAATAAAATCTCTGTGCCAATTAACTGCTGTCAGCATCGATTTTAGATTATTTATTAGCAGAAGCAATTAGCTTGCTGCAAATGCAGTGAACACTCACTAACTGGGAGAACAGCCATGGAATTTGCTCAAATAACTTTAAAAGCTGAAGCTCCCCTTTTTTACTTAGATGCGAACAACGTTAAAGGGAAAAGACACGAACATAGTAAGAATTAAAGTTAAAATTTTTATTGAGTTCTACACTCACATTAGGGACTGTAATTAAAGCACTTCATTATTACAGCATTTTATTCAAAGTGCACACAAGTCACTTTATGGCTTAATAGATAGGTTTAATTTTAAAAGTAATCACTAGTAAAGTATCATTTTAGCAGTTATGGCCCAATATCAGAAAAAGTTTACCTTTAGTACAAGACAGTCATATTTATGACAAATAGCTATTGTGTAGAATAAAAAGCTTTACAATAATTGGAATGGGACCTTTTCCTTATCATTGACCATGGGTAGCCACTTGGATTCATTAAATGTCATATTCCAAAGAACCTTTATTTAAAAATGCAACACAGAACACACCAAGTTAAAAACAAGCTGCCACAATAATAGTTAAATAGATTCCTCATTAAAAACTCAATTTAACACTTAAGAAGCTAAGTGCTTAGATGAGTGATTTATTAACCTTGGTTTAATGAAACTAAAAATTTTCCTAATTATTAAAAAAATTCTCAAAGCAAGCAAACAGAATCTTCTGATGTAAAGGTGATGCTTGTAAGTAACACCAGTTTCAAATTGGGGAAAAATAGAATGAGGGGGAAGAGAGAGGATACCAGGAGGGACTTCAAAAAACGAATTATCTTCTGGAAGGCGGGCCCCGTGCAGCACAGGCTTCCCCTGCTAAATTAGTGCTCTAGGAACCCATCTGTAAGTGGATCAGCAGTTGTGAGAGGCTGCATTCAGCTTCAGTAAATTTGCTTTGAAGACTCGTACAACATGTTTTGAAGACTCTTTCAATCACCTACCATGCCCATTTCATGACAGGTGACTTACAAGCACACCTACTGACACCACGCTGTGTGTTCAGCGGTTTTTGACCAAAAATGGCATGACCCCCATGTCCCACCTTCCCTGTTGACCCAATCTCACTCCCAAGTGACTTTTTCTTTCTTTCCCTGGATGAAAAAATTCCTCAAAGAGAAATGTTTGGCTGATGCGGAAGAGGTGAAACAAAAAATGGCAGAAGCACTAAAAGGCCTCAAAATTGATAAATTCAACCACTATTTTGAGCAGTCTTGATAGGCGAATTGCACCAAAAAGAGTACTCTGAAGGTGGCTGAAGTTTAAACATGTAAGAATAAATACATAACTTTAATAAATACAATCTGTTTTGGGGGAGGTCCCCCCTCATATATGAATAGAATATATCCCTAAATCGGTATAATCCACGTGGAATATCAATTAACTGAATCCCTGATCTCTACAAATTAATTTTTGATGTTTTATTTTTAATAGATGTTTTAGTTTTGTTAAAGATACTTTTTCCTTCTTAATATTGTTGTGCAATTTATATAATAATGTAGGAGAAAGGGTCCACAACAGTACCTAATACAACAATACATAATCTTCAATGATACCTCAATTATTTAGAATGAGTCTGAAATAACCAACATATACATTAACTCCAGGATTCAAGAGTAATAAACTGCATTCTCAGAATTCCCTAAATTATGTTACTATGCATTTTTCACAATATTTTATATATTTTAAGTAATAATGAATGATATAACAAAAAGTAAATTGTTTTTCTATGATATGGTTATACTGAGTTTCAGAGCATTTTACTTAAGAATATATGGTTATTTATTTATTATGGATCAACATTATTTTGACAAGGTTATGTATTTTTTAATTTAATTTTATTGTTGTATTACATCCATCCCCTTTTTACTCCCCTCTGTAGGTTATGTATTTTAATAACGTGTAACAATTATTTCTACCTGGCATAGACATTTCATCATATGTAACACTAAAAAGAAACACTAAAATTAAAAAAATTAATTTTGAAAGATAATTCTACAAATATTTAATATCTAAATTATTCTTAAAATAAAAAATATACAAATTGTTAACTGCCCTGTCCGATATTCTTGATTTTTGTTTCATAACAAATATTCCAGATGTAGAAACATTTCTTTCATTTTGCATGGACCTTGGTCAAATTATTAAGTGTGCTCAAAGGCATCTTCAATTCAGAGCATTCTGGTACATATTGCAAAATTTAAACTGATCTTTTTACAACCATAAAAAAAATAGTATTTATGTTGATTTGGGTTTTGCTGTTGAAATCAATAGTTTTTATTAATTCAAATTTTATATAATTTTCTGATTTCACACCGTAGTATTTCACAATAATCATATCTTTTCCCTGCATTTCTCTGTTAAAGTATATACCAAAAATCTGCAGCCTAAGGTGACTATTCAAATACTGGAAAATGCTAGCAAACATTATTGGATAATATAAAAATATAACATTTGAGCCCTGGCTGGTAGCATGGTGGATAAGGCACCAGCCTGCAAACCCCAAGGTCACTGGTTTGATTCCTCAGCCAGGGCACATAACCAGGTTGCAAGCCAGGTCTCCAGCCAGCTCTGTAGCTGGAGGCAGGTGAAAGGCAGCCATACATTGATGTTTCTCTCCCTCTCTGCCCCTCTCCCTTCCTCTCCTCTCTGTCTCTCTCTCTTCCTCTCTCTCTGGAAATAAAATCTTTTAAATAAATAAATAAATAACATTTGAAACATCCAGTGAAGTTAACAACCCTACACAGAGTCACATGATGAAACTGAAAATTTAAGGACATCCTTGCTTCCAAAATTTATTTCATGGAATATCATTTGCAGGATGTTGTCCAAAATATACTATGTGTATAAACTTAATATTTATTTGTAAGAATAACTCACCATTAATAACAGGAAGGCCCATAACACACTCTAATATGGCCACAAGAGCAAGACTGACTAATTAGATTGTGCCACTTCTCTTCTACATGGCGCTCTGTCCTATTCCTGGAAATGTCCACATTACCCTGTAGCTCAGCATGTCAGCATTACTTTGTTCTGGCTTTCAAATGATATTATGGATTCCTTAGAACCAGTAATATTTGTAGTTGACTATTAAGCTTTAATTCTCAAAGAATTAATAACATTTCTTTCCATATTCCAAATTTCTCTGATTTTTCTCAGGATTTGATAAATTTCCTGAGAAATGCCAAAAAGGAATTACCACACAGAAATACTATTTTGGAAAAAATACAGCATCTTCATGAAGCCATTTCAAGCAGTCACTTTGAATCATGTGTTTTGGTTCTTGATTTTGAATTGTTTTAATAGGATGCTCATGGATGCAGAGGGATTATGTACTAAACAGTGATTGTTTTTAAAAATTCAAGCTGTCTTTTAGAGAACACAAAATATTTAAGTAGCAAAATATACATATCTAGACTTTAATAACGTTTTTTAGATAATTAAGGATTAATTCTTAACTTTATTTTAATAATAAGCAAATACATTAAATTCTTAGATTTAAAACATTGTTAAGATGTTACTCATTTTCCTTTCAAAGTTAATTTAACCTTTTAATCAATTGATAATTCATTTTCATTGTTACAAATTACACTTTTACAAATTACAAATCGCCCTGGCTGGTGGCTCAGTGGATAGGTGCCGACATGAGAATCCAAAGCTCGCTGGTTCAATTCCTAGCTAGGGCACATAACCAGGTTGTAAGCCAGGTCTTCAGCCAGGTCCCTGGCTGGAGGCAGGTGAAAGGCAATAATACACTGATGTCTCTCCCTTTCTGCCTCTTTCCTTTCCCCTCTCTCTAGAAATAATAAATAAAATATTTTTTAAAAATTATAAATCTTCATGTTAAATAGATGGATCATTAGGAAAACCACCTTTAATAAAATGTCAAGTAATAAATATAACTTGAATTAATTTTGTTAATAAAAGAGAAGGTTTAGGAGTTGGATAATTTTAGACTGATAGCCATTTTTCCTGCATTTCAACAATAAAGCATATTAAAGCTACAAATGTAGAGTTTAAATTTAAACATCATTGAACAAGATCAGTTTTGATTAATTTAAATTTTGCTCAAAGTAATGTCCCTTCTTTTTCCTCTCATTACCAGCACAATCATTAACTAGCCTTATGCTACTGACAAATACCCTTAACACCTATTGTTCTAAACAAAGTGTCAAGCAATTCAAACAAAGCAGCTTTGTAAGGCCTTGAACAATAAAGACCAGGGACTAAGTTCCCAGTAGCGATAGTATTATAACCAACAACAATCAGGTTGCATAAATTGTGTTACCTAATTAATAAAAAGAGAACAGCCAACTTATTTTCCTTTAATCATAATGCAAGAAAAATGCCATACTGAACTATTCTGTAATACCAATGCTTCATGAACCATTTCCATATACACAGCTATTGAACCCTAACTGAATATCCCTAACTGTCAGGCCCACATGAAGCATTCTTCAAGTCGTGAGTCCTTCAGGAGCTATTAAAGAAGTAATAAATAGCTTGTGTTGCCCCTTCACAGGATTTTCCAAGTCTGCTATTACTCTATTGAGAGTATTTCTCCAGTCCTGTGTTCTCCAAGATTCTGTTTGTTGGTGATGTTATGACACCACCATTTGGACGGTTCTTAAGCACTTGAAATAGTTTTTCTTCTTTTTTCTTTTTTCTCTTGTCCTTCTCCTTATCTTTTCTACTTTAATCAATGTTCTCCATTTTGGTATATGTAGGGCTTGGTCTGACCACCAGCTCGTCTGTTTATATAACAAATCAAACCAATCATATCATAACTTCTTTGATTCTTTTCTATTACAGTTTACATACAATATTATTTTGTATTAGTTTCAGTTATACAGCATAGTGGCTAGATAATCATATTCTTTAGTGTTACACCTGATATTCACAATACTCACCTGGCACCATACACAGTTATTACACTATCATTGACTATATTCCCTATGCTGTACTTTATATCCCCATGATTAATTTGTAACTACCAATCTGTACATCTCAATCCCTTCACCTTTTCAACCAGTCCTCCTCCCCTCTGGCAACCATCAGTCTATTCTCTGCATCTATGAATCTGCTAATGTTTTATTTGTATGTTTATATCATTCTTTAGATTCCAACATGTAAGTGAAGTGTTTCCTCAATTTGAATTCTAGCTGCTCCATAATGTACAGAATGCCAGAAATATAATACAATATAATAGAAATATTTCTATGTTTCAATTTAGGATCATCAAAAATGTTGATGCAATTTTGATAAATAGATCACAGAACACTGAAGAAATATTAAACAAAACAGAAAAAGAATCCTTTCAGAATTGAAGTTCCTTAGTTTTTCAAGTACTTAAAACCCTCAAGACCAATGTCCTTTATTACCAATTCACAGAACAATTTTTTTCAAATTAAACTTTTTATTTTGAGATAATTATAAATTTATATACTTGTAAGAAATAATAAAGAACACTGCATGTACCCCATTTCTCTCAATGGTAACATCTTGCAAAGCTGTAGTATAATATCAAAAGATATTGACATTGATAAATTCACCAATCTTATTCAGATTTCCCTAGTTTTACTTGTACATGAGTGTCTTTGGTTCTATGAAATTTTATCACAAAGTAGAGTCAAATACCTATCACAGAGCCATGAATAAAGAAGTTTCTTCTGCTGAACTGACCCTTGTTTTTTTTTGTTTTGTTTTTTAAGATTTTTTAAAAAGATTTTATTTATTATTTTTAGAGGGGAAGGTAGAGAGACAAAGAGGGAGAGAGATGTCAGTGTGTAGTTGCCTTTCACCTGCCTCCAGCTATGGAGCTGGCTAGAGACCTGGATTGCAACCTGGTTATGTGCCCTGACTGGGAATCAAACCAGTGACCTTTGGGTTCGCAGGCCATCTTGTTGGTTTTTATAGGCAGAAGTTATGGGAGTTTATCTTCCTGTCATTGGAAACCTAGGCTGGGTGGTCTGGTGTGGGGCTAGGATCTCTCACTCCCAAGGTATCCCAAACATTTCATATTCACCACCCATGGATTTGGGATCAGTCTGTTTGGCATCTCCACATCTCCATTCCTCCACCCTGTCTGGGTGAATGTGGTTTCTTTAATTCCTTATTTGTTGGACTTCCATACAGCTCCATTTCCTGACAGTTCTGAATGATGGTTGTTCTGTAGTTTAGCTATAATTTTGCTGTGGTTATGTGAGATGTCAAACCATGTTTACCTGTGCCTGCCTCTTGAATGGAAGTCCTACAGAGCTATTTTTAACATTGATCTTAACCATAATAATTCCTATTAGTTTCATACAATTATTATATATTACATATTAGACTAAAATGCACTGATCATTTGCATCTGATTAAATTTAATTAAATAAGTTTCCATATTACATGATAATGCTATCAATTATAATTTTCATACTTCAAAAATAATAACATAAAAAGTACATGCAAATTCAAGTTAAAAACCAAGTTCAATTACTTTACTGGAGGCTATTATACATCAGCCTCTAAATATCTAAGGCCCTTTCTTCTATTTTTGGCCCTCTTTCCAACATACCCAAAGGATGCATTTAATGGCTCCACAATAGTTACCTATGTAACCAGAGTTACTAATAGAAAATGAAAAAAAAAATCTCTTCCCTCCTTTCTTCAATTTTTTAATGTTAAATTTGTCTTTTACAACCAATCTTCTTAATTGCCTTTCTCCTACCTTTATCGTGTCAAGAAAACCTGAGAATTGACAAATGTAATTATTCATCTTTTATTTTTTTACTCAATTTTTTTTAAAGATTTTATTCATTACCTTTATAGAGAGGGGAAGGAAGAGAGGCAGAGAGGGAGAGAAACATCAATGTATGGTTGCCTTTCACCGCTTCCAGCTACAGAGCTGGCTGGAGACCTGGCTTGTAACCTGGTTATGTTGCCCTGGCTGGAAATCGAACCAGTGACCTTTGCGTTTGCAGGCTGGCACCTTATCCACTGTGCCACCAGCCAGGGCTTTATTCTTCCTTTTTTAGCCCTACTTAATAATCAATCTGGACACCCACCTTTTTAATTCCTGTCTTACTTAGTCATCTAGTATGATTCATTTATTTACTTCTCAGTTTCTGACATAGAATCTTATGATCTCAAAAATCCACTGAACTACTTTTTCTTATCAATCACTAGCAAAAATATTCACAATTTAGCTTCATCATTAAAATGCTTTCTAAAAGTATATTTGTTTCCACAGAGTCATTACTTACAGCTATAAACATTCAGTTCTTAATTTATTAGTTTTATATAAATTAATTTAAAATAAAAGTTAGCTTACTATTTTTTTCTTCTGGGATTTTAAGTCATCCAATGCTTCATCTAGAAAACAAGAATTAAACAAAGATAAATAAGATATTAAGACACTTAGATATAAAAAAATATCATGCCAAATGATATTTATATCAAGCAACCATAAGAAAACTTTCTTTCAGTATTTCTCACCAATCTGTAGATGAAAGTTACCTCAATTTTTATGTACATTTCATATTTTGCCTATACTATATATTATAAACTAAATAGAGAAAAAAAATGCCTTAATATGGACTACATCATCTTTCCAAGTTAAAAAAATATAGTTTAAATGTTTTCAGAAACATTACTCCTTCCTTTCAACATCCCACCAAAATTTACAAAATTAATACCAAACCTTACTATACATTGGTAATAAAAATGTTCTTTTTTATAAGGAAATAAGTACATAATATATTTTATTAAATTATTCAACCAAGATATTAAAAACCAGTAAGTCCTGGCTGGTGGTTCAGTGGATAAGGCACTGACCTGGGAACCCAAAGGCCTCTGGTTTGATTCCCAGCTAGGGCACGTAATCAGGTTGTAAGCCAGGTATCCAGCCAGGTCCACAGCTGGAAGCAGGTGAAAGGGGCAACCATTTACAGATGTTTTTCTCTCCCTCTCTTCCTCTCTCCCTTTCCCTCTCTCTGAAAATAGTAAGTAAAATCTTAGGGAAAAAATAAAAAAGAGAGAAACCTCCCAGATGCTCAGTTTTGATGTCAGTAAAATAAACATTAAAAATAAATAAATAAAAAAGTATTTAAAAAATCTATATTATACCTGAGGAGGGACTTGGAAAAAGAAGAGAATACTAATTACTTTTCAAAATGAAACTTTTGTAAGATTTGTCTGCATATTTAGGTTGTTATGGTGAAGAATTAATTTTTTTAATGTAACATGAATGTCATTGTCTGCCTCACAAATGTATTTTAGGTTTCTACTTTTTCTCTAAAAATAATGTCAATATCTGCTTTATAAATTTATTTTAGGTGTCTAGTTTTTAATCTAAAAATACTGAACTAGTATAAATAGGAATAATATTACAGCTAAAAAAAGTTATAACTTGATTTAAACATTTTTATCAAAGAAAATTTAAATAATTGTTAATTTTTAATTAATTTATAAATAAAAATTTTCATTGAAGTTGGGGGAGAGCAAACATCTAAATATCCAATTCAAAGTATAGTATTTGTGTAAAATCCAAAAAAATACAAACTTATAGATGAGGTAACTTTAATATAACAATATTTTTTTCAAAATATGTTAAGTAGTCTTTAATAAGCTAGCAGACTTCTTACCAAAAGGAGGAAACATCTGCTGACATCTTTTAAAGAGACTAGTCATCTTAGTTAGATAAGATAAAGCCAATTATCTAACTTTTAATCCAGAGGTAAAGGAGGTTTTTCTGAAGTCAAGAAGCTTTTTCTATAAAAAGCCAAACTAAATATTTTGGCCTTGAAGGACAAAAAGGCAAAATCAAAATCAAGTAGCTATTTATAAAGCAAGACAAATTTCCACAAACCTTTTATTGACAACATTCAAATATAATAATTGAGTTCAATTTTTTTTTGTAACACAGATTTACCAATGAAAAGAATGGAATAATTTTGGTGGGCTGGGGGGAACTTGGAATAACATTTCACTTAGTTGAGGTTCAAAATTAGTTTCCTATCATCAAACTGATTGTACATTTTAATCTATTAATGTTGATCTGTATACAGTTTTGAAAATGTTTTTCCACACAGATAGGTACTGCTAAATACTGAAAACAAATTATTTTAATTCAGCATGTTTACCATTTGAGAGGCATTTATAGAATTCTTTAGATTTTCCTCTTGATATTTGCCTTTTATCATTTCATTACATGGCAAATTAATCATTTCCAATTGAAGATTAGTGGAAGCTCCTGAATTGTACAATTAAATGGATTTTGAAATATGGAAATTTCCTTTACACTTTTGGGAGCGCTTAAGAAAACTGCCAAACTGTTCATTTGAACTCAATTAATGTATCTGCTACAAATTTGTGTCAAATGAAGATCTTGCTTCTTGTTTTAACTTTTCATACTATTTTTTAAAATGACTTTTGTCATTACAATGTTATTTGTTTTCCATATGACTTTATGGCAGTACAGGTTTCACATATAGAATTGTTCTGTCTTAGAACCAAGTATATGAATACAAGGAATAGGCCTTCAGTGGTCAGGGGGAACGGGGTTGGGGGCAGGGGGGAGGCAGAGGCAAAGAAGGGGAGCAGCTTAGACAAGAACCTAGTATAAAGGAACCATGGACATGGACAACAGTGGGGATTGACTTTGGCGGGAATGGGTGGGTGGGGAGGGGGACAGAGGGGAGCAAAAAGGGGATGGATGTAATACAACAACAATAAAATTAAAAAAAGAAAGAAAAAAAAAAAGAATTGTTCTGTCTTGTAATCTTAGGTTAAATTCATTCAGAATCATTATGAAATTTGCAGGAACAGCTAATTTCCAAAGCCAGTTAGGGTTTAATCACAGATAGTGATTAAACTTCAATCTGGGCTCTAAATTCAAAATATCACCTCTAATAAAAGGCTGGTGTGCCTCTGTGGATTGTGCGCCAGCCTGTGAACCAAAGGGTTGCCGGTTCAATTCCCAGTCAGGGCACATGCCTGGGTTGTGAAGCCAGGTCCCTAGTTGGGAGTGTACTAGAGGCAACCATACATTGATGCTTCTTTTCTCTCCTTCTCGGTCTCCTTCCCTTCACCTCTCTCTAAAAATAAATAAAATATATTTTTAAAGTTCACATAATAGATGATAGTTAAGTCTGTAAGAGTAAATGAAGCTTCCCATTGACAATAACTAGTTCAACACATAAGTTCAATTATGCTCTGCAAAGTACCTGCTGTCTAATAACACAGCAAATAACTATAGAATTTAAACACCTTAATTTCACAAGTTTTGTAAATTACTCCAACTAAGCCTTTTTATACTTCACACATATTTTTATTACCATTAGTTACATCTTAGCAGATTCCACTTCAAGTTGCATTGACTATGGGTTTTTTCAACTTCAAAAATATTCTCTCCTAGAGTTGTTCTACACAGGCTTTTTATAGATGCTAATTATTTAGTCACCTGATGCTCAGTATTGGCTCCTCAAATAAACTGCAATTGAGTGGTATCCATAACATCTGTCAACTCATCAAGAGCCAAAGAAGATCACTTGAAATCATTTGCCTTGTTTTTAAATTGACTACGTTGCTTCCAATGTTCTCAATTCTTCAAGTAATTGTTCTTGCCAAAGATTACTAGTCAAATAAATATATTTTCTCTGATCACATTTCTTCAGCTGCTGCAATCAAATACAATTCAATTTTTCACTGCTGGTAAGTGGCTTCCTTTGCTTTACAAATAAGCCATTAGGAAACTTACTTTAGTTGAAGTTTCATTTTCATTTTTTATTTTTATGAAAAAGTTTTGTTAAGATGAGATATTCCATTTTAAATGTTTTAATTTTCTGACCATTCCTTTTCTGTGAGTTGGGAATATCATGATGACTACTTAGTAAAGTAATGTCAATGTATATGTGTATTCTTTCAGCAGAGCTATAATGTCATTGCATAATAAGCATTTTACATTTTGTTAATAAAATCTACACTCCATTGTACCCTAAGAGTGTAACATTCAAAGTCCAATTTTCTTGGGGTAAAAATTTTTGTTTAGTTTTTAAAGATTTTATTTATTATTTTTATAGAGAAGGGCAGGGAGAGAGGAAGAAAGGGAGAAACATCAATATATGGTTGCCTTTCACCTGCCTCCAGCTACGGACCTGGCTGGAGACCTGGCTTGCAACCTGGTTATGTGCCCTGGCTGGGAATTGAACCAGCAGCCTTTGGGTTAGCAGGCCAGGGCCTATCTACTGAGCCACCAACCAGGGCTCAATTTTATTGTTTTTACGTGATGAGTATGCAGTGGTAACAAAAAATAAAACTGTTGCAATACAGAAATACAGTTGGCACTTAAAATGCTGTCACATTATAACTATATCACTGTGATTTGTCACACATGCTGCCAACAGTCTGAAGTGTCAAGAGCACAACGTACAGTCTGTCACAACTACTCAATGCTGCCATTACAGAATGAAAGCAGCTACACACAACACATTAATGAAGGGCATGGCTGTGCTTCAATAAAAAAATAAATGAATGGAATTCAAATTTAACATGTCACAAAATATTATTCTTTTGACCTTTTTTCAATGATTTAAAAATGTAAAAACCATTCCTAGATCATGAGCTATATAAGGTGGTAGGTAGGACTTGGCTCATAGGTTACAAATTTCCAACCTTTAATTTAATATATACTAGGTCCAACTTGTAAAACAAAGAAAATAAAAATAGAGAACAGAAAGCAAAAACATGACAAATAGCTTCAGGCCATATATATGTATGTATATATATACAGTCAGGATATATATGCTAAAAATGTGAAAGACTGTAAGACAATCTTTTATGAAGTCTATTTTAAATGTACATGTAATACTTATTCAAATGAAGCAGAAAAAATTTTAAGTGAAAGAATTCCTAAAATAAGTTTTTATTTTACTTTTAATCCTACCTGAGAACATCTTTTTTTTCATTGATTTTAGAGAGAGAGAGGAAGGAAAACAGAAATATTGCTGTAAGAAACACTGATCTGTTGCCTCTGGTACAGCCCCCAAGATCAGCGATGTACCCTGACATCGCTATGTACCACAACCTAGCTATGTACCCTGACAGAAATCAACCTGCAACCTTTCAGTTATGTGATAATGCTGCAACCAACTGAGCTTTACCAACCAGGGCCCTAAAATAAGTTCTCAGAGCAAAAGTCTTTTTATATAATAACCATGTCCTGATGTGCTTATTTGTTAGTTAAAATACTCATTTGAAGGAGAGAGAAATAAAGCATATATGGCAAATTCATCACCTGGTGATATAAATTCACACATCTGATTTCCTTAGAAAAGTGTTCCCAAGGACTCTTTTACAGTGAGATTTGTGATTTTCACTACTTTGTTAGTTCCATGAGGTCAAAGCATGTATTTGTTTTAAACTTCTTACTATTCTCTAGAAGCTTACTATAGTACTAAATATAACTGGAAACAGTACCATAAACTTAATTCCCTAATCTGATGAAAAAAAAAAGGTATCAATATTTTTTTAAAACCACATCAGCTATTCTACTTAATGATTAATCAGGAACTAGACAAAGATACCTGCTATTCCTACTTGAATTCAGTATTATACTAGGTGGTAACCCATTAACAAGGCAAGAAAATTTTTTAAAGAATGAGGATTGAAAAAGAAAAATTAGTACCACCAGACCACATGTATATGACATTTAGCCGTGTTTATATGCGTTTACATGTAGTTGTGTTCAATACTTGGCAATAATCTTGCCAAAATGAATGTTTCCATTTTATAAATTAGGAAACTGAAGTTCAGAGAATTCAAAGTTATTTGTAGGATAAAAAGGTGGGCAGTATGACTGGGGCAAAAAATGAAATAAGGAGAGTGGAAGGAGATAGAGAAAAGGCATAAGCCAAGCACTGGTTTAAGAATTAAGAATTTATAGTGGTTGCATGCATTAAGAAGCCATTAGAAATTTTAAGTAAAAGAGACACAAGATCTGATTTATACCTTAAAATAGGCTGGTTATGAAGCCACTGCAGTACTACAAGCAAGAAATGATGATGACCTGAATTAGAACTATAGTAGTAGTAGCAAAGGTTAGAAGTGGTAAGAGTTGAGATAATTTTTGAGGTAAAGATGTTAGGACTTTGAGGAGGAGTGAGAACTGTATGTTAGATTAAAGGGAATATGGAATCAGGCTAGGTCCCCCCACCCCACCCCAGACAATTATATTGTGGCAGGATTAAATGCCAATAGAGAAAATCCAATCAAAACAGATGATGAAAAACAGGGGATAATTCCAGGAAGGGATAACTGAAAAAGCAAAGTTCTTGAGATGGCCTAAGTATCTAGAATCCAAGGCATTAAGTGGAAGGCTTAGCCATAGGTGGAATCAAAGTCATTTCTCCAGAATACCATGAAGGATGACAACATAACAAAGAACAGACAGTGCTAGTTTGATAAAGTAGAGTATTTGGTGGCAGAGGCAGTTGCCATTTGTCTATGTACATCTATTTTCTCCACACAGTGAGACTATCAGATGAGAGTAGTCAAGTAGATTTTTGTGGGGCTTTGTCTGTTTATGGCTTTTGAAGTTTTATCTGGTTAGTTTGTTAGTTTCATTTGGTTTTGGTTTGCGGTTCTGGTAGAGAGGTGGGTTTTACTAATTTGAGGAGAAATACAATCTCAAACAATGCTCTGAAATAGAAAAGGGTAAATTTACTAGGAAACTATAAAATGGAACTGTACAGCAGTGTTGAGTATACATTTAGTGTTTGCAATCATAGATATTTCAAATAAGTCCGGTCAACATGTAGTATCATTTTTCTCTAACAAGTTTAGCTTTTCTTTTGCAGGTGTAGGTTAAGCACATAAACGATTTTAATCAAGATAGGGTTTTAGCAATCACTGATTAAGCATATAATTATATTTAAACAAGGAACAGTTCGCTGAACAGTTAGACTGGGAAAGAGGGCAAAGAAGACTTGCCTCCAAGGGATGGTCATTGGGCTAGACTACAGAACTGGGTTCAAATCATGAGCAGGGAGAGCAGTTTGAAAGTTATATATCTGTGTGATCCTTCTTTGGGTCCTAAATCAAACAAACAAAATGCTTTTGAAGCAACTGATATTTATGAGATAATTGGAAATTTAATACTTCTATATTTAATATTTTATGATATTAAGATTTCTTTTTAAAAACCAAATGAACAAACCAAACAAAACAAAAACCTTCATAGATACAGACAATGGATTGGTGGTTGCCAGAGGAGAAAGGGTTGGAGGAGGGCCAAATATATGGTGACAGGTGGAAACTAGACTATTGGTAGTGAGCACACTATAGTATATACAGATAATGGAATTATAATGTTGTATACCTGAAACTTATATAATGTTATTAACAAATGTTAACCTCAATATTTAAAAAAATTCTCACTTAGCTGTTATCATGTATTGTATTAATGTTTTTGTAAGTACATTATATTATTTGGGGTATACCTTAGAATAAATACAGAAGGTAGATAAATAGATAGGAGTAAAAATGAAACAAGATTAACCATGAATTAAAGACCATTTAGGTTGTACAACAGGTACATAAGGGTTCATTGCACTATTCAGTCTATTTTATGTATATATTTTAAATTTTTTTTAAGATTTTATTATTTTTAGAGAGAGGGGAAGGGAGAAAGGCAGAGAAGGAGAGAGACATCAATGTACGGTTGCCTTTTACCTGCCTCCATCTATGGACCTGGCTGGAGACCTAGCTTGCAACCTGGTTATGTGCCCTGGCTGGGAACCAAACCAGCAACCTTTGGGTTTGTAGGCTGGCACCTTATCCACTGAGCCACCAGCAGGGTTCTTTTTTTTGTTGTTTGTTTGTTTGTTTTAATTTATTGATTTTTGAGAGAGAGAGAGAAATCAAATTTGCTATTCCACTAAATTGTGCATTCATTGGTTTATTCTTGTATATGCCCTGACGGAATCAAACCCACAACCTTGTGGTATCAGGACAACACTCTAACCAACTGAGCTACCTGGCCAGGATCATAACTTTTCCAATACTTCACAATAAACAATCCTTCAACATCTGTCATGTTGTCATTTCAATATACCACTTCACACCTACCATTTAATTACAAACCATTGCACTATAAGATGAATTTTCTAATGCATTTATAAAAACTTAGAAATTAAACTTACTATTTCTTTCTGTTCTCTTGGAAAAGAAGTAAATAAGCACTGTTCTTATGCTCCAGATGCTACAGAGGAGGCAAAATTCAGAAACAAAAACCATTATTAGGATAAGTAAATTAGAAGCCATATAAAATGAAAACAAATACACATCTCCAATTAGGTTCATTGTTCCCTTTTATACAGGTAACCCCCATATAACACAGCACTTCTATAGTACAGTTTCACTCTAACACAGTTCAAGAATGGGAAAACCCTTATACAACATTGCACCCTAGAACACAGTTTTACTTTAACACGTTTGAGAATTTGAGAAATCTGTGAACAACATGGAGCATAATAAGAGTTTTTAAGAGCAAAAATATCTCATTTGAAATTAGGGAAATCCCCAAATAACATGGAATGTAATAAAAGCTTTTAAGAGCAAAATACACCTAATTTGAAATTTTTCATTTGATGCCCTGGCTCATGGCACAATGGATAAGGTGCGGGCCTGCGAACCCAAAGGTCACTGGTTCAATTCCCAGCCAGGGCGCATAACCAGGTTGCAAGCTAGGTCTCCAGCCAGGTCTGTAGCTGGAGGCAGGTGAAAGGCAACCACACATTGATGTCTCTCCCCATCTCTGCCTCTCTCCTTGCCCCTCTCTCTAAAAATAATAGTAAAATCTTTAAAAAAAAGTTTTCATTTGAGCGTGTGTCTTATCAGATTTGCATGCAGAATTTTTTAATTTATTAGAACTTTAATTCCATTTTGTTCATGAAGTATTAAGTAGTAAGAGCCATTTTTTGCAAAAAGCTTAGTAGTCAAGATAACACTGAAGAAAGTTCAGAGGGTGAGATATCTTGTCAAATAGAAAATGCCCTCGGTTAATGGTACTTAGTAGTGATGATAGATGATAAAGAAAACTATTTAATACATATTAATATGTTATACTTTTGGTGAAATAACTTTAAAGATATTTCTGTTAATTATAAAAATATAACAGTATATTTTTAATTTTTGGAACCAAACCCATTTTTTTGTACTAGTTCTTTGTTTCATAGAATACAGAATCAAATACCACACACAGCATTTTTTAGTAACCTAACAACCGTTTTACACAGGAGTTACCTTTATGTTATAAATGAAAAAGCACTCCTTTCTTTCAGAAACAATGAGAAGTCTACCTGTACTCTGAAAAGAGAAGTTCTCCGTCTAAAATCCATGCACTTCCTGTGGGTCCTTTGAATTGCAAAATTGCCTTTGCATACATAAATGCATTTATCTGATGTGACCACTGCTTTCACTATTTTTTTTTTAAGATTTTATTTATTACTTTTAGAGAAAGGGGAAGGGAGAGAGGCAGAAAGGGAGAGGGACATCGATGTGCGGTTGCCTTTCACCTGCCTCCAGCTAAAGACCTGGCTATGTGCCCTGGCTGGGGAATCAAATCAGTGACTTTTGGGATTACAGGTCAGCGCCTTATCCACTGTGCCACCAGCCAGGACTGCTTTCATTATTCTTAAAGCAGTCTATGAACCCCACAAAAGATTAGGAACAAATTTTAGAACCTCTTCTTACTAAGTAACAACTCTAAACATTTGTTTATTCCCATGCCTTAAGGGAAAAGCATGTTTTAAAAGTCCAGAGCGTTATACAAATGTAAGTTGCTATTCCTTCCTTATTATTTAACACTGGAGGGAGCTTCTCTACTAAATAAAATAAGTTATCTGAAGGGGGGAAATCTTACCTTCAAATAAACATTGACAATTAAATTTAGCTAAACACTTCCTTCCAAAAACTTTATGAGAATAACTATGTAAACCTTGCATTAGTAAGACAGTAAATGATACTAAAATAATTTTTTAAAATCAAAGAATGATGTTAATCACAAGCTTGTGAAGGTTATATTTTTATAATTTTTAATATATTTTTAAAGATTTTATTATTTTCAAAGAGAGGGGAAGGAGATAGGCAGAGAAAGAGAGAGACCTCAATGTATGGTTGCCTTTCACCTGCCTCCAGCTATGGACCTGGCTGGAAATATTTTTAAATTTAATGTAAATATAGCAAAATTCTTCTTTCTCCACAGAGCATGGCAGAATAAGTATATAAACATTATTCAAACATTACTCATCATTTTATAAAAGAAACCCATTGTATCTGAATGTAAGTTTAGATAACTATGAAGCTTAGTTCATTACTCTAAAATATCATTGCTATTCTTGAAAGTCAACCTGCAAGGTAGTCACAAGTGAGTCTGTATCCTGGTATTCACATCTTTGTGTAGTGCTTGCTCACCAGTGCTGATCTGTGTGACCAACAGCACAGGGCCTGAGAGATATTATGTCACATCATGATTAGATTATAAAAGACTACAACTTCCACCCTGAGCTTCCTCTTCTACTGTCTTTCTCTCTCAGATTACTTCTTCTGAGAGAAACCAACTGCTGACATGAGGACATTCAGGGAACTCTACAGAAATGCCCATGTGGCAAGGAACAGAGAGAGGTCTCTGACAACCAACCAGTGAGAAGCTGAAACCTGCCAAGAACTATGTGCATGTGTCAGTGTAGAAGTAAATTCTCCAGTCTTGGTTAAACCTTGAGATGATTATGGCCTCAGCCACCAGCTTCACTGCAATTTATACACTCTGCATACGAATAAAAGATCCTGAGCCAGAACCACCCAACTAAGCTGCTCCCACATTCCTGCCACTCAAGAACTGAGAGATAATGAACACTTGTTGGTTTAAGCCACTAATACTAGGCAATTTGTTACACACCAATGGATAACTAATATATACTTTTTATGCTGTTATGATTTATTTTTATGATCTGAAAACACTAAATAACCAGCACCAGGTTCCCACAGAGTACCTGGACAACTACCCAAGTGCATGTGCACACGCACACGCACACACGCACACATGCACGGGCGCACATACCACACGCACACACACACACACACACACACACACACAAACCACCACCCTAAGCACTTTCCTTATCAAGGAAAGGAAGATGAAAGAAGAGGTTAAATGTACTGCTCATAATTCTGAAGATCCTACAACAGTAGAAAAGTACCAATATAGTTCTCCATTTCAAACACTGAAACCATAGCAAGCTGAGTGAGATTATTTAGAAAAAAAATACAGGGAAAGAAAACAGAACACAAGAGAACACTGCAAAGAAGTGACTGGAATTCTCTATGAAATCAGTAAATTTTCTTACATGAGCAGATACTTTAGAAGTATATGTACTTTTCAGATTATAAAAATTACAAGAATTTAAGTAACTTCCTTATTTCAAAATAAAACTCATTAATCCCCCTTGGTGGACAATAAATTCTTTTTGGTTTTTATCAGAACTACTGCAGGAGAAAATAAGCTATCAAATTTTCATATATCAGATCTTCAAGACTTGAAAAGATATAACATATAAGTTATTATTTAAGGCTAAATTAAATAAAATTCTTTTTAAAGAATTTCTAAAATAAAATCTAGAACAAGATTTAAAATACTTAAAGAATCTACGTTTCAGTTATCCACAAAGGTTTTCCTCTCCAAATAACTGAATATAATTTATGAAAGTATGGTAACATATTCTGAAGCTATTAAAGATATTCGACTGATTCCTACTTTGAGAATAGTAAGAGTCAACATTTCTCCCTCCTCTTCTTAGAAATAATTCAAACAACAATGAGAACAAAACCAAAAGCACAATTTCCATCATATAATAATACAGAAACCATACATTAAAATTCCTATTGGGATTTATTTCTGAATTCTGTACCTTTCTTTGGTCTATGTTTCTATTTATACACTGTATCAAACTTTTAATTAATAAAGTTTTATAATGTATCTGGTGCCTGGTAGACCCCTCATTTTCATTCTTCTCCTATTTTAGAATTTTCAAGACCATTCTTATGTGCTTATTTTATTCCATTAAAAATTATAGAAATGTATCAAGATTTTTAAAGTATGTTGGTATTTTTATTATGATCATCCATTTTTTAATTTAGGGAGAACTGATCTCATTGCAATATTGAGTCTTGTTATTCAAGAGTAAGATGTGTCTTTTAATTACGTCTCAAAATACCATTCTTTAAGAACAAAATTCTATCAAATGAATATCTACCAACATTCAAATATTTATCAATATTGCAAAAGGAATTCTTGCAAAATGATTTTCTTACCTACCAAAGTAAATACAGTTGACCCTTGAACAACCGGTCTGAACTATGTGGGTCCACTCATACATGCATTTTCAATAAATGTACTTTCTCTTCCTTATAATTTTCTTAATAACATCTTCTTTCTCTAGCCCACTTTAAGAATACAGTATATAATATTGTACATGTAACACAAAATATGTATTAATCAATTGTTTATGTTATTGGTAAGGCTTCTGAGCAACAGTAGATTATTAGTAGGTAAGACTTTGGGTAGTCAAAAGCTATATGTGGACTTTTTTACTGCACTGGAGGGATAGGGTTCATTGCCCCTAACCCCCATGTTGTTCAAGGGTCAAATGTATTCTCCTTGAGTCAACATCAGGAAATATTCACAGATGCTTTCTCCTTTAAGAGCCAACTATAGTTGATGAGAGCTACTTTGCATTCTTATTAGTGCCATGAAATAAATGTTAAACTTTTTTTCAAAAAGCTACAATTATGTTTGCCAACCTCTAGCTAGATTGAGAAAATACCTGTTACCAGCCAGCTGTGAGGAGGAGGAGTGTAAAGGAGGCATAAAAATTATACAGGATCAAAGCCCTATTCTCCAATGAGTGTCACTAGCATACCACAAGAACTTTTTACACATGCAATACCTGACTATTTTATTTGGGGACACTGACCTCTTTTCCCTCAGACTGTCAAATTTTAAAAAATGACAATAGCCAACACAACAAGTCATCTGGTGTGAATGAATCAAAATTATAACCTACTTTTTTTAATGGCATATCAACAGAAACTGCAGTTTTTGGTGTGCCACAGAATTTTTTTTTTTTTTTTTTTTAAAACAGGGGAAGGGAGGGAGAAAGGAAGGAAGAGAAACATGGATACAACAGAGAAACATCAATCTGCTGACTCCTACACACATACACCAGGATTAGGAGACAAACCCACAACCCACACACGTGCCCTGGCTGGGAATCAAACTAGAGACCCCTTGATCTATGGGACAATACCTAACCAACTGAGCCACACTGGTTATGGTTAGAATTTATTAATTGGTCTATGTGTGCCATGAGATGAAAAAGGTTGAAAATCTCTATAATGGGAAAACAAGAAAACATAAGAAATTGGACAGAACCACCTTCCTCAGTTCTTTTGCTTAAAAATTTCCCGCATAATACCTACCATTTATGAGGCAAAAAGAGAAAAACGCACAAGAGGGAAAATAATCTTCTGGGAAGGTCAACGTTTTATGCTAACTGGTTTCTGAAAGGTTCTTACAGTGAATGGAACTTCTAGAAAGTTATAACCTGTAAGAATAAAGTGTCCAGGAATAAAAGTCTGTAAGATTGCTTATAGCATCAGTTAAGGTAGAAACAAAGCTTAATAGTTGTCCATTCTTTTTTTTTTTTTTTTTTAAGATTTTATTTATTATTTTTAGAGAGAGGGGAAAGGAGAGAGGCAGAAAGGGAGAGAGACATCAACGTATGGTTGCCTTTTACCTGCCTCCAGCTATGGACCTGGCTAGAAACCTGGCTTGTAACCTAGTTATGTGCCCTGGCTGGGAATTGAACCAGCAACCTATGGGTTTGCAGACCGGCACCTATCCACTGTGCCAGGGCTAGTTGTCCACTCTTAAAGAAAGAACCAACTCTCAGTAATAAATATCTGCCAGCATGATACAGAAATTTAAAAAATTAACTATAATGCACATCTTTCCTCATTAAGCATAGCCTTAATGACTCCTATGAAATAAATTCATCATTTAAATTATATACTAGTGAATCTGAAAGGCAGAAAAACATTAGATTGGAATCACAGCAAGTTCCTCCATATTACATCCTAAAAATTATATATAATAAAATCTCAAAGCATCTTATGTAATGTATTGATAATCTACCATAAAAGGTAATTTTGGAATAGTTATGATTATGCCATATATGCTTAGCCCTGAATCCATGACCTCTCTGTTCAGTAAAGGCATTTGGAAAACTTGGACTGACAAGATAGCAGTTACTTTTTTGTGGGTATTGAGTAGATTTCTAAGCTTTGCAATCAAATGATAAGGTAAAGCAATACGTTTGATTGCCCCTTCTGCCTCCATTTCTTTAAGTAAACCCTGGTCCAGGCCTCAAAACTTTTATTTCCAAAGGAAAAAAGTCCAGGATTACTCATATTACACACAAAAGAAAAGGTCCCTTGGTAACTCTCCTTTCTATCTACCATAACCTCCACTTTCACATTGTTGTATTTTATTTCATGCTTTTTTGAATCTCATCAATCAGAAGGACAATTCTATTCTTTGTTGGGTAACTGGTCTATGCTTCCAAAAGTGAAAAGCTCACTGAAATAGAAGCTGCAGCAGTTGAGAACCAGGTCACAGATGTGAATGAGACAAAGTGAGAAATGACTCTGAAGCTCAACAAGCCCAGAAATACTGGATGCAGATGATACAGAACAGGCAGAGGACACAATGCGAATAATAAAGCTTTATACTAAAAATAGTAGAAAGAATAAACTAAAGAAAAAAAAAACATTTTTAAATAAATGAAGGTTTTCTACTTTTCAAATAATTAGTATATGATCTGTTTGCCCCCTCAAAAAAGTCTTCTGATTCATAATAGCAGATCATCCGGTAGATCACAATTTGTGGGTAGACATTAAAATGAGTACAGTAATGTTAATTCTCTTTCTAAATTTCTTTTTTCATCTGTTTATGAAAATATAAAAGGGAAATAAGAATAAGAAGCTCAGTATTATAAAATCTGCTTTAACCTAAAATAAGAAGCATTCCCAAAGAATTCAAAAGAGAAGGAAAATAAAATGGGAGAGACATTTATTTTATAATACGTATAAACTCAATTTTTGGCTCTTTTATGTACATACAAAGTTAAAGTTTTATAAGCTCCTGGAGTTCCAATTTGAAAATATGCCCTGCACTAAACACTAAAGAAAACAAAAAAATATTTATAATAGTCCCCCACAAAAGAGATCCTATCCCTCCCCGATGTCAAATCAAAAAAACCTAAGTATCACTCTGATTCCTTCTTTTTCCTTACCTCTTATTTCCTCCCACCAAGTTGTCTGTTTTACTTCCAAAACATTTACAAGTTATCTAGTCATTTCCACTGCCACTGGGCAATCTAATCCATTTTCCATTTTTACATTAAACTTCTATTAACAACTTCCTTCCCTATTCTACTCTTGTCCCCTTCTTAATCTCTACAAGGCGGCACACATGATCTTAACTTAAATCCCAAGCCATTCTTCCACTAAAACCTTTACAAGCATCCCATTTCACCCAAAACGAAATCCAAACTTTTCTCCATGATTCACCATGATTCAGATCCCACCTGATTCTACAAGCTTACTTTGTAACACCCTTCCTCTCCATTACACATTGCAGATAAACAGTATCTTTTGACCCTCAAATAAGTCACTCTTCTACTTTACAGCCATTTTATTTTTTGTTCTCTCTCCTTGGGAAGAGCCCTCAACTCTTAAATTTTGTTTTTGTTTTTAGGACTTGAAGAACACATTGACATCAAAAATTCAAATAATACCAAAAACAGATGAAAAAGGCTGTTTTCAACCAACTACCTAGAGATAACTACCATTAATCATTTGAGGATAATCCTTTCCTACATCTTTCTATGGATATACGTGCTATTATATACTGCATCTGCAAATAATATTCCATAAACTCCAACTCTTTCCATGCTGGTTAATTCTCAACTCAAATTCCACCTCCTCAAGATATCTTACAGGACCAACCTAAAATAGCATATTCCTCTTCCTCACATTCCCGTTTACTTCTCTTCATTGCACTTCGCTCTCTCTAAATTACCTATGTTTATCTCTTCATTTCTTGTCTGTCCAAATCCAACAGAATGTACACTCCATGAGGGCACTAATCCTTTCACTACTTTCTTAATCACTAGGATCTAGCCAACTACCCTAACAGATTGCAAGTGCCCAATATCTACTGAATGAACAGATGATGGCTTTGACTAATATTTATAGACTGCTAAATCATAAATTTTTTCTCCTCCTCAATTTCTTTTCCCTGGGTTTCATACTCATACTTAACCATCCCACTTGGCAGCTTTTCTAAAGAGAACACAGGTGTTTTAGTCTCAGTGGGTCACCAAACCTGCTCCTCCTGAAATTGTTCCCCATTTAGATGACACTACCATCAGCAAAATTTCCCAAGCCATAAACTTGGGAAAGAATTTTATCTTTGATCCAATTCTGCCCCCTCACGCAAATCCAATTAACTACTAAGAGCCTCTCCATATTACCTCACTTCTATCTCCTAAATATCTTCAATCTATTATTGTTTCTCTTTCTTTCTACCAACACTCAAGTGCAAATCACCATAAATCATTTCTGCTCTAAACTATGACAACATTTTAACTTGCTACTCCAGATCCATTCTCATTCCCCTCTAATTTATTCTCTGTACCACAGCCTCAGTGATATTTTTAAAATTACAATATGATCACATCATATTTCTTCTTTAAAATCTTCAATGGCTTTCCACTACTCTTAAAGCCTAAATTCTTTATCATGAACTAAAAGGTCCACAAAAAATATCTCTTGCCTGATTATCTATACTTTTCTCTATAATCCAGTCTTTGGCCTTCTTTCAATTCTTTAATCCTGCCATGCTCTGTCCTCCTCAGGGCTTTCAAATATGCTGTTCCTTCTGCCTGAAACACCACCCACCACAGCACATCACCCGTGATACACATACTCATCCTCTGGGTCTCAAACTCAAACATCACTTCTTCAGGGAGCCTGTAATAGTCAGAATACTAAAGATAGCCCTCTCCTTTCCCAACATTTCCATTCTCTAGTTATACAATCAAATAGTAGTCTAAGTACTGATATGAAAGAATGTTGCAGATAGAATTATTACTCAGATGATTTTAAAATAGAGATTAATCTGTTCAACCCTTAAAAGCAGAGCTTTCTAGGAAATCAAGAGAGATGCCTCAGAATATGATTTCACTCATATGTGGAATCTAATGAACAAACTGAACTAACAAGGAAAACAGGAACAGACTCATATATGGAGAACAGGATGACAGCTAATAGGTGGGGATGGGGAATGAGGGTAGAGGTATTGAGCAAAAAAGAAAAAGGACTCATGAACATGGGGAACAGGGCTATAAAAGGATTAAAAGGTAATGTAGAAAAATACAATAAAGTTTAAAAAAAAAATTGAAGTTGGCCAATAACCTGATTGAATCTATACAAAAATTCTACCCAAAACAGACTCCAGATAAGGACTCCACATACACTGATAACATTGATTTAGACCTGTAACACCCTACATAGACAACTCGGTCAAGCCATCTATTCTGATCTTAACAACTGTGATAGAAGAAATAGGTGTTACTTTAAGCCAATAAATCTGTGGCAGCAATAGAAAATGAAATGAATACAAAGGCCCTTTCCTGACCCTCACCTCCACCCCAGACTGTGTAAGGGCCCTTTTAAATGCTCCTGTAATACTTGGTACTTCTCTCATAATATTCACCATACTTATTACTTAATTTAATGTATACAGTCTAAAATCTACAGGCAAAATTTTTGTATTTTTGTGCACCATAAAGCATTATTATCCAATGTTTGTGCAGTTGGTACCCATAAAGATTTACTGATTGAATGGACAAGTTTTTTATTCAATTATCTCTCAAAATTCTCAATCACAACACATCTTCTGTAATGTACTATGTTATAAAATATTTCCATCCTAGGGGCCAACTGCTTTATAGCAGTGACTAAAAAAGGTGGAAGATAGGTAGGGTGAATGGAATATATTCAGAATAATTGAGGCTGTTGTTCTTTTTGTCTTACAAACACTCCCTCACTTGCCTCTACCTACAATCTGAAATGTCCACTCCTAGCCCAAAATGCCTAGGGAAGCATGACCCTTTATACAGAATTACAAAACACTGCCATATAGCACCATTATTACTAACGTATCTGAGCCACATTCCTCAGGTTTGTCAGACTGTAAATCAGACTGTTAAAATACCATTCTACTTTTTTAAAGAAATATTTTTCAAATTGCAAAAATAAAGCAAATTTATTCAATATGAGACACTGCTTTTTTCCTAATAAAAAAGAATAAATATATTAAAGCTAGCTGATCAAAAAGATGAAAGGTCAATAAAAAGAACAATTTACTTACATCAATGGGAAAGCAAAAAATGGGAGTGTCATGGTAAGTCTTGCTGTAAATTCATTGGGAAGATACCACAAGTATACAATTAAACATGTAAACAAATAGAGAATTGAGGAGTAAAGAATTAATCTTCCAACCCATAATTTTTGTAGTCTTTGATTTTTTTCCCTAAATTCTTCCAATGCTTGAATTTCCTATTAAGAGAAAATTACTTTATATTATTAAATCTCAAATTTCATAAAGATGCTAAAACATTAACAAAAATTTTTCACGATAGAGGTTATACAGAAAGAATTATAATATTTCAATGAAATATAATACCTTGTTTTACATCAGAACATAATATGAAAAAGTAAAAGTAAAAAATAAATTAAAATGCCTATTCTGACAATCACTTTTTTAAATGCAATATTAAGATACTATTTTTAACCTAGCAAATTAGTAAAGACCAGAGATATCAAATTAGCATCAATAAGTAGTATTTGTTAAACTAAACAAACGATAATTCTCCTGTATAAAGTCTTTAAAATACTTGGCTATAAAAAGAATTAATCAATATTGAAACAATGATCTACACTATATTCTTTCAATCTAGTCATTGCTCTCACTACATGCAAGGAATAGCCATTTTTATCATAGAAAGCATAAAAAGCTGTGAAGTTTACAGACTAATAAAACTTGTTGCAGACTATCTTATAATCTACTTTATCCTATCTGTAACATTGATTTACACAATGCTGTACATAAATTTCATTCAAACACTCTCTATTACCTGACACAGTCTTAAGTCAATGAGAGACATTGGATTTTTTTGAGATCATGTAAAATTAAAGTTCTCATGCTTACTCTCTATCATCTCTAAATTCCCATACCAAATCCAGTCACCAGAATATTATATACTAAAATAATATTTTTGTAACACCTAAAATGAATTAAAACTCCCTTCACAGAGACAAAGGACATACCTTATCTATGTTTTCCAGAACTTCTACAGTTGAAGGTTTTGTCTGTTATAAATAGAAATAAGAGACAGCATTAAAACTTCTTACTGCAAACTTCGAAACTTTGATTTATATCATAAAAGAACACTTTAATCCAAAATTGTTTTTTAAAATGTTGTCAAGCAATATGTATTCCTGTAATTCATAAACAAGATTTAGATTTAAATAAAATTATAATTATAAACAGAAGTACATAAGCTTAAATAAGAATTTTCCTACTTAACTTCCATTTAGTCCTAGAAGTACTTCCAACTCTGATACCTCAATTTTTACTATTCTTAATCCCAATAGAACATACTTTTATCAATAGAAACAATATTTTCAAAGAAAAATTCTCTTAGACATGATGATTCAAAAATTCATATATTAAAAATTCAAGACTAAAACTGGTTTGATTTGCTATTGCTGAAAGTTCACTAAGGACTGTGGAGGTCAAAATCAATAGGCTACCTTCATTCTGAATTCCTAAAGTACTTTTCTGAAGATGAGATTTAAAAAAGCATCTAAAAATATTTCAATAAAGCCCTGGATGGTGTGGCTCAGGATTTGCACCAGCCTGTAAACCCAAAGGTCACTGGTTCAATTTCCCTGTCAAAGCACATAACCAGTGTGCAAGCCAGGTCTCCAGGCAGGTCCTTAGCTGGAGGTAGGTGAAAGGCAACCATACATTGATGCTTCTCTCCCTTTCTTCCTCTCTCCCTGCCCTTCTTTTAGAAAATAATGGATAAAATCTTAAAAAAAAAAAAAAAGAATACTTCATTATAACACAGCTTATTTGTTAAAGGTGTTTTTTTTATACCACCTAGAATAAAAACCGGCCAAAATGACTCATACAACACTTGAGAAAATGTTTACCAATTATATACTCAACAATCTAAGAGGGTAATGAATATCAATTCATTGTAGTTCCCATAAGAGTTGTTAACATTAGGTTGAACCATATGAAATTGCTATTTATGTAAGTCAAAGCTGTTGAATATTGGCAATTTCAATGGTTCAAACTAACAAGAAAGAGAAACGAAGAACAGATAAATCTGATATTTAAGCAGAACTGTAAAAAGGTTTTTAAAGGGGGACAGAGGTCAATATAATGCCAATCCAAAACAGAGCAGTTCCAGCAATAGCTCAAAACTAAATTGTGTACCAAGTATTACTAAGGTAAAAAGGAGTTCAAAAAATAAGCAAAGTAATTTGTCCTAGTTTACATCATGTCCTCTTATATTAGAGAAGAACATTTATCGATATATTTTATATTTTATAGCTCTAAAGTTGAGCTACTTCCTCTAAAGGCTTAACCAATAAAATTAGACTGCATTTTTAATTGTTTAAACATATTTCCTAAAAGTATATTTAGTGCAACTTCAGTAAATATTCGTGATGTTTTAAGCAAAAAGATAAAGCCTCTAAAAACATAAGTATTACATAAAATACTAATTTCAACTATCTTTCAAATAAGGTTGAATTTTAGGCACTATGAGAAGAAAATGAGATAACCATTTGCACAGAAATAAAAATAATTTATAAGAGTGAAATAACAGGACAATAATAAACAAAACAAATAAGCAAAACAGAACCAGATACATGAATACAGTGAATAGACCTTCAGTGGGCAGGGGGAGGAAGAGGCAAAGAAGGGAAGCAGTTTAGTCAAGGAACTAGTATGAAAGAACCATGGACATGGACAACAAGTGGGATTGACTCTGGTGGGGAGTGGGTGGGTGAGGAAGGGGACAGAGGGGAATAAAAAGGGGCTAGAAGTAATACAACAACAATAAAATTAAATTTAAAAAAAGAGTGAAATAACTCTGTTAAACAGAGACATTAGACACCTATATAGCAAGTAGAACTATTAAAATCCAAATAAAAGACTAATTTAAAAGAGAAAACAAAAATTAGAGTCATGGATAAATGGCAAACTACTACTCAAGTCTACACCACAAAGGAAACTTTTACAATAGCTTTATTTCACATTAGACTAATAATTGCCTGTAAATAAAAGTAACTTACCCTCCATCGAGAAAATAATCCACCCATCTTTTATTTGTAGAAACTGAGTACAATGATAAATGTCATCAATCGTCCAAAGGAATTCACAGCTAGAAATAAAGCAAGTATTTTAAAATTTTAAGTTACAACACATAGCCTACTCACTATAAAATTTACAGGTTGTATTACTGCTTAATTTTTTTTTGGACCCCACTTACATGGAAATCTTAATTTAGACAGTCTTGGGATAAAGTCCACCTTTTAAAAGTGGATACTTTCATCCAAGCTAGGACATGCTTAAAAAGTGAAAATAAAGCTGGAAAAGCTTTTTAATGGCAAGGCATTTTAGAAGTGTATATTTATACCACTTAAAGGTTTTCTGTTCATTAAAGTAGGTCCCCTTTGTTGTTCTTGTAAGAAAAGTTTTACTGTATTCCTTTCATTCTACATGATTAAACACAAATTTTTCTATCACTTAGCTGTTTTCCAACCACACTAGATACTTGGAATAAAAAGTGTTTTACAATATTTAGAAAAACATCATCTTATAAGTAATAATAGAAAGCTAATTGGATTTTGGATAAGAATATAAGGATTTCAAGGCTACCTGTGATATTGAGCAAATCACTCATTTCTTTTCTGCAAATTAGTTTAAAATACTACCACTTTTCATAGGATAGCTTTTGTTTTTACCACTTTTATAGGTTAAAAAAAAGTATGTGAAAAGAGGTTTAGTGATTTGTCCACAGCTCAGAAGAAACATGGCCCAAAGCACCCCACCTCTTCAAACTTCTCAGCTGTTCTCTACTGTTCAACACCCAAATAAACACTTCTCTCTGACACTGTGTCTAAGCGTCCTTCAAGTTCATTGACCTTCAAAGTCAGTTATCTGTATACCCCCTTCATTTAGTTGTTTTTCTATTACTCTGAAATGTATTATAGTATTACCATATGTTTAAAAATGTATCAGCAATATTATATTCTAAATCAAATTACCAGTCAATAATTACATAAATATGTATTCTTTTAGTTGGACTATGTTATAGTTACATATTGCCAATATATACTACTTCATTTCAATCAACACAAGTTAGGCAATAATTCTTACATTTTTTAAAAAACATAAATACAATTAAAAAATGCCAGGACCAAGTAAGTACTCTCTGCAACACTATTTATAGGTTAGAATTAGCATAAGCATACCTGTCTTGGACTTACTTCCTTGATTAGAGAAGTAATAAAGAGCCTAATTATAAAATACTTTAACTTACAAAGTAATGTTTAGAAACAGAAACAACTATGATCTGTCCTGAAATATTTTGAAGTTTATAAAAATAATAAATGTTGTAAGTCATATTTAAGTTGCAATCTAAATATTATTAATCCTTCAAATTAACTCAATGTTCAAATTTTTAAAATGTAGTTGTAGAAAATCCTGGAACTTTAATGAATGAAAGTATAAATGTCTGAGTTAAGACATTAAATAGATCTTAAAGCCTTTTTTTTTTTTTTTAAGATTTTATTTCATTATTTTTTAGAAAGAGGGGAAGGGAGAGAGGCAGAGAGGGAGAGAGACATCAATGTATGGTTGCGTTTCACCTGTCTCCAGCCACAGACCTGACTGGAGACCTGGTTTGCAACCTGGTTATGTGCCCTGGCTGGGGAATTGAACCTGCGACCTTTGGGTTCACAGGCCGGCGCCTTAACCACTGTGCTACCAGCCAGGGTAAAACCTTCTTAAGATGCTACAAATAATCACCAAGAAAGGTGACTGGGGAGGAGGTAGTCAGATGAACCACTCTAACTTGGTATTTTCAAAGTATACATTATCTCACTATTTTGAAACTAATATATGGTATCTGCCACAGTGTTTCGTACACAACTGACCTACACATTTTGGTTTGTAACAGAATTACAGGCCTCCAAGTTAAGTTTGCAACCATCACACATCAGAATTTGTTAATATTTGAAAGTAATAACAGCAAGGATATCAGTTAAATGCCTGCTAAGCATCTACTTTCTAGGAAATCCTAAAACAAATGCTTTACATGATTTTTATCATTTAGATACTATTATTGCTCCATTTTATAAATGAGTTAACTGAGACTAGGAAAGTGATTTGTTAAGGCCCCCAAGATATTAAGTAGTAGAGTCAGACACAGCATTTTAGTTTTGATTTTTAAGAAATCAACCAGTTATTCCCAATAACATGAAATCAGAAGCAAAATCTGCTTTATATATTAGGTTGGAATATTTATATATAATATATACGAAAGCACCTTTGACATTCTCAAATAGCTCATAAACTGAGCTACTGAAGTGGAAAGTGAGTTATAAACACAAGAGACAGTGTTGGTACAGTGTAAAATGTGGCCCAATTCCTTAATTTGATTAACTTTGAATGCACAAATATACATGGAAGAGATGCTAAATGATTTGCCAAAATCATGGAACTCCAGGTAGGAGCAGAACTGGCACTAGAAATCCAAAAGATTTCTTTTACTTGTTTCTGTATACACTTTTAAAATAAGGGTAATATGAAATACATGTATAAAATTGCAATTAATGCTGACTTCAACATCAATTATTTGCTTGGAAAATTGTTCTAGTGTTAATGGAAAAAAAAAAAAACAAAAAAAAAACTATGGATTAGCCTTCAAGATTCCTGAAGCAGAGGACTGTGCTTTTCAATTTGTCCTCTAAAATAACATTAGAGTAACAGTCATTAAATGCCATACCATGCTTTCAGATTCATAATCAAAGAACCAGTCAAACCTCATTGTTTCAGCAATTTTCCTATCAAATTTTGTACTTATTAAAGAAGCTGATTTACTATAATGCACATGTAATAGAACCTTCCAAAAGATATTTAAAAAGCATAACAAAATTAAGTGAATCACCTATTTCTTTACAGCTTTAATTTTACACCTCTTCTATTTTCAAACACTTTTTCCCTCCTTGCCACCCAAACATCTTAACTCCAATTCCTGTGGCCTATTACTTACTATGAAACCTTAAGCAAGTAAGCTATTTGCCCTCTCAGTTTTCAGAGTCTTCAACTACAAAGGATAGATTAAGGACCCTCTTAAAGGTTGAAAAACTTAAATGACAATGCATTTTAAACTATTTACAACAGTAACTGACCCATGTTGATTTCTCAATACAAACTGTTTTAACTGCTGTGATCATTGCTGTTTTCTAGTCCATCTCTGCTTTCTTTTAACACATAAAAATTACTTTGGAACCAAAAAACTAGTATTTCTTTCTAAAGCACAAATCAATTTGTTTGCCCTTAAGTCTGCAAATGGCTCGATCTCAAGTGGCTTGTCCCCAAGAACTCTTCCATGAACAGGTACAGAAGAGTCTCTTCCCACTCTGATATCACAATGGAATCTGACATGACCTTAAAAATTAAAAGTAGGGCACACCTAACATGTTTGCAATGAATAATAATGCCCCTACATTATTTTGATTTTTTTTTCTATTAATTGCAATTCACACTGAAGTTTGGATGTCAGAATTTAAAATCTTGGGGCATGTCATTTTAAAATTTTCACCTAATTTCAAGCTGTATTAAAATCAAGGGATAGTACAGGTCTAGGTTCAAAATACAACTCAACTACATACTGGCTATGTGATCTTGGGTAAATTAGACTAAGCCTCAGTTTCCATATATGTAAAGTGGCAAAAATGTCTATACTTCACACAGAATTATTGTATGAATTAAAATTATATATTTTGTCACAGTGTCCAACAAATTATAAGTGTATAATAAATTGTAGCCATTGTTATCATTAGTACCAGAAAACACATTGTAATATAGACAATCCTTCTAATTTGGAACACATTTCTTGCTAATTTCTTCCTAACTTCCTTTAAAGAAAGAACCCATTTCATACTTTTAAAATTGAAAAATAAAATTGCAGTTTGTATTTTAACAAATTTTATTGTTCACTCTCTGTAGTATAAAAAACACAGCAAAATACTCTGCAGACTCTTCCATTAAAATAACATGTAGGCCTTTAACAGCAAAGGAAGTTTAGTGTCACTCTTACCAAGTTTAAAACTTAGGAGGGAGTGGGTGGGTGGGGAAGGGGACAGAGGGGAGGAAAAAGGGGATGGATGTAATACAACAACAATAAAATTAAATTTTAAAAAAGAAATTATAAAAATAAAAAACTTAAGTAGAAACCATTCAATCACTACTAGTAGTACCTCTGTAACACATTGTGCTATTCAATTTAAGATTAAAGGTGATTTGTTCTAGAACTCAAATTTTCAAAAATCATAACTGAAAAATGAATTATGAAATATTCTAAACTGCCACAATTTATTGCTTAAAAACAAAGTTACTGAAAAGAATTACACCTCCAAAAGCACTGTTTTACTATATGGTGATTCAGTTCTGGTCTTCATGGTAAGTCAATGTTCATTCTTAACTAAATACTATCAAAATTTCTTTTTGATTAGAAAAATGTCTATATGAAGTTTTGATAGCCAATAACTTGTCTTATATTTTTCAATGTAACAATATATAAACACATTTATTAACAACATCAGGCTCATCTCAGATGACGGTGAAACTTAACACTCTTCATTTTAAATGCATCACTCACAATCAGTTCGGTCCTCCAAAAACTCAGCTATGGGACCTGCTGAGGACAAGAGATTAGCAACCAAGCCCACTCACATCCACACAAACCCCTGTTGAATAGGATCTATTTTGTCAGTGGCGACACCCAGGCCACAGAGAAAGGAGAAAACAGCTGACAGCGGGCACCACAATCCAGAAGCCAACTAGGAAAGGCAGAGCATGGAAAATTCAGTGAGTCACAGGTTTTACTTAGTACTGCGAGGCAACCATCAGCAAAATCACCAATCCTAAATCTCTTTCAACCTCCATACACAACGCTGAAGTATTAAAAACGGTCGATGTAGTTTAGATGTGCTCTTCTTCTGCTATACTTATGACAACTAAGCCAACTTACCCTTTCCTCCACCATTCCTCAAATAAGGACACAATTGTACACAACTGTCCCCTAAATTGCACACAATCCACGCCCACACGCCTGGGCCGAGCAGCGTGACACTGACAGTTTTCGGTCCCTCCCGATCTTTCCAACTCAGAGCGCCTCCCCACAACTCAGAAAGACCTGGGTAAAACACTCGAAGCGTAGCGTAGTAGGATCTTCAGACCCTTTGCCTCCACGTAGGTGGGTTCAAGAGCCCACGCTCGGCTCACCTTAGTCATCCCCCGCCTCCCCCGCCCCAGCCAAGATCGGGACTGGCAGCCACCTCCCTTGGGGGGAGGGGCGAAAAAAGGGAATGCCAGCATTCCAGAGCCACCCCTACCATTATGCGAGGAATCGAGAGGGACCAGGTGGCGAGACTGGGTCAGCGCGCAGCCCGGACTCAACTTGATGAGCTGCCGCAGAGCTCTAAGGCCACTCGGAATGGGGCGGGAGCGCCTGCGGGAGGAGGCAGGCGGGGAATCGGGAGCTTGCTTCACAGGAAAAAAGCTCAGCGCGCCTTCCCTCTACCGAACCCTGTTAATTACCCTCATTTTAAGCGCTCTACCTTCAAGAAGCGGGCAAAGCCCGGCGCTGGCGTCCACCTCTGCCAGCTTCGGCCACCACCGCGCAGCCTGCCTCCGGAGCGGGTAGCAGCTTCCACTGACAGAGAAAGGGGCCCTGCCAATTCCTTCCCATCAAACCCCGCGCTCCCGCCGCCCACCAATCGGAGCGGAGGCCTGAGCGCGCGGCGCTCCTGTCACGTGACTGTGACGGGGCGGGCAGTTGTGGGGGGGGGTCTGCAGAGCGGTTGGTTCAGGCACGCCTGTGGCTGTGACTTCACGGCCCAGTGAGGTGCTCGTCGTAGCATCTGAGAGGTGTGATGCCATTCATTTTGACTACTAGTAGTACAGTTAATTATAACACTTCCTCTGCCTCCTTTTCTTTTAAAGCTCATTCTTCAAATCTCACTGGAAAAAGAAAATCCCCCAAATTGATCGTATTACCAGCGAGGGAGAGGAATAGGGTTTGAAGGTGGGGTGGGTGTCTCAGAAAGGTAGTTCCCCCTGAAGAGTCGCGGGTGGGCTGTCATCCAGCGGGCAAAAGAGCAAGTTAGTCCGACACTTATTAGAAAAGACTTGTTCCCAAAGAAGTCCGTGGAGAAGATTCAGCCTAGCTTCCAGGAGTACTTGAGGCTCTCATCAGTCAAGGACTTCAGAAAGAGTCTTTTAATGACTAGACGCTTACCTCATCCTCCCGTGGTAAGCTTCAAATGCCAAAAGAAGTTGATTTTAAACTAGATACCAAGGTAAACTGCGTTTTCTTTCTTAAAACTCCTTCCTGAAGAACACTCCCACCCTGGCTGATGTGGCTCAGTGGATTGAGTACTGGCCTGAGAACCCAAGAGTCACTGGTTCAATTCCCAGCCAGGGCACATAACCAGGTTGCAAGCCAGGTCTCTAGCCAGCTCTGTAGCTAGAGGCAGGTGAAAGACAACCATACATTGAGTTTCTCTCCCTTTCTTTCTCCCTCTCTGCCCTTCTCTCTAAAGATAATAAATGAAATCTTTAGAGAAAACAAAAAGACAACTCCATTCAGGGTCCTGCCTGATATGTGGGCCCACAAATAAATCACCCAGCCTATATTTGCCTCAGATTTGAAACATCACCTAAAGAGCACTTAGTTTCTTAGTCAAGTGGGAAGGACAATCCTAAATAACAAGATAACTTGTACCACACAAGGTAACAGTGGAGGAGGGTAGAGAAATGTCAACAAAAGCTTTTGTCATGTATTAACACTGCAACGTGTTTTTAACCCTATGTGCAAACATTTCCATGGAATTTTTCTATTTTAGTTACACATTCTAAAATTTAAGAGTTTCTATGATTTTTAAAGAGATAATTGTTTCAATAGGCAAGCAAAGTAAGAAAAGAAACTGAACATAGTATTATCTAGATGGTAAGAATAAGGTATCCTGGAAGCTACCAGGTAATTTACAGTGGAGTTGCTTCTCCTAGCTGCTAAAATCTTTAGTTACAGAATGAAGGAAAGGGAACCAAAGTTTACTTGTTGTGTACTCAGGGTCAGGTACTTAACAAATCTAGAAGAAAATGAAAGCAAGTGTTTCACCTATTTTGATATAGAAATTGAACCATTTTGTTTTTCAACCTTTGCTCTTTCAACATATTAAAAAAAAAAAAAAAAAAAAAAGACCTGTGCAGTTATACAGATACTACTACATCTCACCTCAGAAATATCTCTTTTCCTAAGAGAATAAATGTTTTCTAGTGTTACTTGAGCCATCAAGATCTATTTGTAAAGGGGAAGATACAGAAGGTGGAACGCAGAAGAGTGAGCTGGAAGCAAGAGATTCTAAAAACCCAATCCAGCAACAAAACTCTCTAGGTAATATAATTGCTCTGGAAGAGCAGAGATTTGTTTTAGCAGGGGTTGGGAGGGAAGTACTGAGTCATTCTTCTAATTCTCCCAACAAACTTCTAAGGTATTATTTTTAAAATGAGGAAACAGGAGAGTAGAAAGACTATGTCTATTGTTGAAGGCACTGATACAAAGGCCCCTTTATATCAAGTGGTACGGGTTTATTAAGCACAATGTGGGGAAACATTACAAGCTGAGATATCAACATGTGCACTATATGGCTGGACTGCAGGCTACAGAAGTCCTACTAAATATTTATTGAGCACAAGACCATGTCTTAAGCCCTAAGACTAGATAAATGAAACAGCTGCCCTAAAGCAACAGACTCCAGTGAAAGCAACCTTCAAGAAAACAAAAATGCAATATAAAGTGAACAAGTACTGTGATAGAGACAAATGTTCAGGAGATTGGAAAATCATAAGGCAACATCAGCCAGAGGTGATGCAAGACAGCCAATGAAAGTGGTACTTTATTAAACATTTATTTCATACTAGTCCTAAAATTATACTGGGATTGATTCTAAGGAAGTGAAATTGGAAGAACACCAGAGAAAGGAAACGAAGTAGCCAAAGGAATTCTAAAACATCTAGTTAAATAAGTGAGCCACATGTATTTAGAGAAATGAATGAAAGTTACAAGAGATAAGTGCTATGGGCACTTGCAGTGGGATCATTCATTAATCTGGTTTGGGAAAGTTTAGGGAAGGTCTCTTTGAGGAAATCACTCTGGAATGAAGATCTAAAAGATAAAAACTGAAAAAAAGGAGGAAGGGAAACAGGATACATCTTAGGTAGAGGTGTTTTGTCAGAAGGAGCATTACAAGCATGATGTATTGGAAGTAGTCCTCTGTGGCTAGGGCATAGGTTGCAGGGAGAAAGTGCTACATTGTGAAGCATTAAAACCAGATTACACAGGACCTCACTGGCCATACTGAAAACCTTTTTTAATTGATTAATTAATTTATTTTTTGAGAATGAAGTGGGAAGAAAATTTGATCTGATCAGATCTGTTTTAAAAAAGATCATTCCAGCTGCCATGTGAGAATATGAACAGGTCCAGCATTGGACCATTTAGGATTTACTGGTGGCAGTTAGTGTTGATAGTAGTTCAAGTGAACTGATGTAGGAACAAGAAGATGAAGACAAGTTGAGAAAATGAAACAATTTAGAAAGCAAAATGTTAGCTCTTGATGATGGATTTAGATATGGGACTGAATGGGGATTGAAGGAGAGTGAGGAGTCAGAGAAGATAGGAGGATTTCTGTCAGGCACAATGGATAGATAGTAACCACGTCACTGAGATGTGGGAACACTGAAATCGAGTTGAGTTTGAGGGAAGATAGTGACTTCAATTTGAACAATTGAGTTTGAGATGTTTTTGGACTGCAAGGTAACAGATTATGGATCTTCAGCACTGAGGAGAAAACTGGACCAGGGGAAAATTTACAGTTTGTAATCTACAAGGTACTTATTTTTTAAAAAATACAATTATCATAAACAAATGTTTTATTTTTCAGTACATTGTGAGAAAATCAGAAAATAAGAAGTAGAAGTCTCTAGAGCAGTTCCCCAGACTTCCCTGTGAATTACCTGGGGTCTTTGTTAAAAAAACAAATTCTCTTACTTCACCAAGGGCAAAGGAAATAAAAGAACAAGTCAACAAATAAGACTATATCAAATTGAAAAGTTTCTGTTCAGCTAAAGAAAACACCAGCAAAATTCAAAGGGAACCAGCTGTATGGGAAAACATAATTGCCAATGATACCTCAGACAAGGGTTTGATCTCCAAAATATATAAAGAACTAATGTGACTCAACACCAGGGAGACAGACAGCCCAATTAAAAAATGGGCAAAACACTTGAACTGAGGAAGACATGCAAAGGGCCCAGAGGCATATGAAAGAATGCTCAACATCACTAGCCATCAGAGAGATGCAAATTAAAACCACAATAAGATACCACCTCACATCTATCAGAATGGCAATCATCAGTAAATCAACAAATAAGTGTTGGCGAGGATGTAGGGCAAAGGGAACCCTCATGCACTGTTGGTGGGAATGCATTGCCACTATGGAAAACAGTATGGAGTTTCCTCAAAAAACTAAAAATGGAACTGCCTTTTGATCCAGCAATTCCACTACTAGGACTATACCCAAAGAATCCTGAAACACCAATTCATAAGAACTTATGTACCCCTATGTTCATAGCAGCACTATTTACAATAGCCAAGTGCTAGAAACAGCCTAAGTGCCCATCAATGGATGATTGGATCAAAAAACTTTGGTACATTTACACAATGGAATTCTATATAGCAGAAAGAAAGAAGGGACTCTTACCCTTTGCAACAACATGGATGGAACTAGAAAGAATTATGCTTAGTGAAATAAGCCAGTCAGTGAAGGACAAATACCATATGATCTCACCCATTACAGGACAATAATGAACAAAACTAACAACAAGCAAAACAGAACCAGATATATGAATACAGTGAATAGGTATTCAGTGGGCAGGGGGAAGTGGGGGAGGGGGAGTGGGGAGGAAGAGGCAAAGAAGGGTAGCAGTTTAGACAAGAACCTAGTATGGAGGAACCATGAACATGGACAACATGTGGGATTGACTTTGTGGGGGAATGAAATGGGTGGGTGGGGAAGAGGACAGAGGGTAGCAAAAAGGGGATGGATGTAACAATATTTTTGTATAAAAAAATTTTATTGTAACAACAATAAAATTAAACTTAAAAAAAAACAATAAACAACAACAACAACAACAAATTCTCAGACCCCATCTCTGGAAATTCTGATTCTGTATGTCTAGTATAACATATGAATTTGAATTTTTAACAATGCCACTGGTGGGAGTTTCCCAGGGCAATGTTACTGGATCACCAGAAGCCAACTACATGAGTTACCCAAGGTGTTTATTAAAATATAGATTCTTGGTCACTGCAGACTAAAATCTCTATGGGTATAAGGGATGGGAGGAATGGAAAGAGGAAAATTGAACAGTACCAGATAGTCCACAACTTCACCCTCCATCTTTGACAGAGGCGACAGAGGCTTACTATCAGGAAGTTCAGAGGAAAGCTGGTACCCTTTTCTGGATGATGCTTGTGTAGACAGTAGGCAGCCATTGAAAGCTGCTCTAATAGAACATTTCCAGGCTTCTAACCCCAGCTTCCTTCCCTGTCCACTGAAATGGCATTTAACCTTCTATGATGCTTTTCCCACACTCCCATCAAACCTCATTCTTCCCTCCCTAGCCTTTCAATCTTCTTCATTGTTATGCTACATGTACACCTCTCAGTTCAGTAGCTTTTTAAGCTCATCTGGCCCAGGCTGAGAGGGAAATAGGGTCAAATGCAATGCTTCACTCTGAGGAAAGCTTTTTATTTCTTTTTTTCTTTTTGAGAACCAACATTAGAAGTTATTGTTTTTGTTTTCAATATATATTTTATTGCTGGCTGGTGTGGCTCAGTGGATTGAGCACTGGCCTGGGAACCAAAGGATCTCTGGTTCAATTCCCAGTCAGGGCAAAGTATACTTTATTGATTCTGCTATTACAGTTGTCCCAATTTTCCTCCTTCCCCCCTCTGCCTAGTACCTCCTTCCCTCTAGCAATCCACCCCCACCCCTTTAGTTTATGTCCATGAGCCATGCATATAAGTTCTTTGGCTTCTCCACCTCCTATACTATTCTTAACATCTCCCTGTCTATTTTGCACCCTACCAATTATGCTTCTTAATTCCTATACCTTTTCTCCCATTCTCCCCCTTCCCAACTGAGCTTAGATTACTGTATTTCACAGATACATCATAAGTTATTTATCTACTATTGATGGACATATAGGCTATTTGAAGCTGTGGACTCATAAACAATGCTGTTGTACATGTGTGTTTGTATGCTGGAGTGCATAAATACAGATTTTTATAGAATCTTTTTCCTTGAAATGGAATTTCTGGTTCATAAGGCATGTTTATCTTTGACTCTATAAAACCATGCCAGAATTTTTCAAAATGATTGTACCAATTTATATAAACAACAATAATGACATACTCCCTGGCTGGTAGCACAGTGGTTAAGGTGCTGGCCTGTGAACCCAAAGGTCGCAGGTTCGATTCCCCAGCCAGGGCACATAACCAGGTTGCAAACCAGGTCTCCAGTCAGGTCTGTGGCTGGAGGCAGGTGAAATGCAACCATACATTGATATCTTTCTCCCTCTCTGCCTCTCTCCCTTCCTCTCTTTCTAAAAATAATGAAATAAAATCTTTAAAAAAAACAAACAAACACCAATAATGACATATAAAAGTTCTTATTGTTCCACACCTTCACCAACACTTGAATTGTTTGACTTTTTAAAAGATTTTACTTATCTATTTTTAGACAGAGGAGAAAAGAGGGAGGAAAAAAAAAAAGAAAGATCTATGTGGGGTAGAAACATTGATCAATTGCCTCTGGTACATGCTCTGCCTGGGGGTTGTGCCCTGACCTGGAATCTAACCAGTGACCTTTCACTTTGCAGAATGACACCCAACCAGTCTAGCCACATTGGTTAAGTCTGTCTGATATTTTAATTTTTTGTTAATCTATTGGATGTGTACTGCAAATTTATTATGACACTATTTTGCATTTCTAATTATAAATGAAGAATATAATATTTTCATATGAGTGTTAGTTCATTGTCCCATTTTTATATTGGGTCATTTATCTTTTCTCTTGTCTATTTGTATAACTGATTATATAGTGTGGAAACAAATATTTGATTGAATATATGTGCTACAGATTTTTTCCCCATTCTGTGGCTTGTTTTTTCACTCTTTTAATAATGTTGTTTGAACATGGATGGAACTGGAGAGTATTATGCTTAGTGAAATAAGCCAGTCAGTGAAGGACAAATATCATATGATCTCACCCATTACAGGACAATAATGAACAAAACTAACAACAAGCAAAACAGAACCAAATATATGAATACAAGGAATAGGCCTTCAGTGGTCAGGGGGAAAAGGG
>PVIW01000803.1:0-72999 GCA_004026585.1 Noctilio leporinus
CATTAGAGATATTGGCCTGTAGCTTTCTTTCTTAGTTGTGTCTTGCCCTGGTTTTGGGATTAGAATAATATTGGCCTCATAGAACGAGTTTGGGAGTCTTCCCTCTTCCTGAATTTTTTGGTAGAGCTTGAGGAGGATAGGAGTTAGTTCTTCTTTAAATGTTTGGTAAAATTCACCTGTGTAGCCATCTGGTCCAGGGAAAAGCGGCATTTTAACTTATCAGACTGGTGTTCAGACGTGATGGGACCATGACACGTATTCCTGAAAGGTATCATGTCATCGTCCACAGAGGGTCATTTTTACTCTTGAGAATACCATTTTCTGAGCTTCTTACGGGTACCTGGCAGGACTCAAACAATGAGTGGCACATGGATTTTGGAGTAGGAGTGTCTGGGTGACCTGGACAAAGGAATGTAGTGTTTGTGGCTCTTGGTTTCCTCATTTTCAAAACTAAGGGTAGCGCTGGCTGGTGTGATTTAGTGGATTGAGCACCAGCCTGCTAAGCAAAGGGACACAGGTTCGATTCCCAGCCAGGGCACATGCCTGTTGTGGGCCAGGTCCCCAGTTGGGGGTGCACGAGAGGCAACCGAGCATTGATGTTTCCTCCCTCTCTTTCTTCCTCCTTTCCCCATCTGTATAAATAAATAAAATCTTAAAAAAACAACAACAACTAGGGGTAGAACGTTTTCTGTCCTAGTTGGCCCTCGGTGAGAATAACACAAATCACATGTGAACCCTTTAAGTTCGGTGCCTCAGCTAGAAACAAGTTTCATTTTCTCCTTTCCTGTCTCCTGCTGGAGGCTCGTAGGTGATAATTCAAGAGCATGTTTTCGGGACCTCACCTTCGGCCGGATCACCCACAGGGGCTGGGGTTGCTCTGCCCTCAGCAGAAACCCAGTCTCCTGACTTCACAGGGCCGTCTCTCCCATTATTCTTCCTTTCCCGCTTTTGGTCAGTAGGAGCTCATCTGCATTCTTTCTTCTTTACCTGGAGAAGCGATTTGACAGTGGGGTGCCAAGGGTAGAAGGATGGCATTGGCGATTTAGCCCAAGGGTGGATGAGCTCACAGGAGCGATAATGATCACAACCCATCAACTGCAGGCACCATGCAGCGTGGCTCATGGAGAAAAATTGTTGCAAGTACGGTTCTCCCGTAATATATTGTGTATTCCCTTTATTGTCTTAATTAAAAGTTTGAAAGCATGTTTTACCGAATAGGATCCTGAATTAGTTATGGCTCATAGACTCTGTTTTATGACCTTAATATCAATGCCAGATACTGTATATATCATAATCCTAGGAAGTTATGGGACTGGTTCTGTAAACCCCAATTTCATCACTTTACAGTCTTCCATAAACACGTAGATTAGAGATCCCGGGAAGTCGCATGGGGCCTTGTGTTCCTTTTTATTGGTGAAGTGAGCTGCATTGGCGAGCGAAGTATAATCACCTGATAGTTCTGCGTACTTGGAATTTTATTCATAAAGTCACCGAAATTAAGTAAACTAGCTTTCTCTAAGTTACTTTTCTATTGTTGATTAGGTTAGGTCGGCCGTATATTTGATTCCTAATGAGAAAACAAAACAAAGAGGCTATGAAAAAGAGTGTTGTGGCAACTTCTCTTTAAAGAGACCTGTTCATGGGGCTGATTCTTTCTTTTGGGATTGAGGAAATGGTTTGGCTATAAAATTCCCATTAGCCCCAAATAAGTAGAGTTGCCTGCAGGACCCATGGTAGACCCAGCCTTGAAGAGCAATAAAAGCCTGTTTAAATGAACTCCTAAGGACACGATTTAAGCCCTAGAATGGCTAGTCAGGTTTTATGTTTATCCCTTCTGATTATGCTTCCATATGTTTCTGGAGAACAGTGTCTGAAAAGTGGTTCATTACACAAATGGTCTGGGGTTGGGGTAATTTGGGGCTTACTGACTAAGTCCAGGGGCTGGGGTGCCTATGGGGTGGCCCGGAAGTGGCAAAGATAGGCGGGCCTGTCCTGCTCCGTGTGGCATGCACTGATTTCAAAGACCCCAATGTTGGTTTAGTTTCAGTAACTATGACAATTTGCATGCTTACTCTGTCCCCCAAAGACAATAATAAATGGGTAATTTGGGAGCAAATGACTCATTTGGAAAGAAAAAACATGTTCTGAAATGACCTAGGAGTCTTGAATAGTACAGGAAGAAGAGCCAAGGAAGTGTTGATATGCTCCTCATTTCTAATGTTTGGTAGGTGTTGGGTACCCCATGGTTTTCCTAACTGTGTCCAGTCCCAGCCTGCCTGATCTATGGGGGAGGAAGACATGGGCTTTGCCGTCCGACTTGACCCAGGACAGCTTCCTGGAGTGGAGAAGTGAGCCAAGTGGAGACAGCAGGAGGTCCAGCGAATGCCATCCTTTCTGTGTTCTCTGTGGTTCCCAGGACGCACTGTGTGCTAGCACTTACTACTGATTACCAGCAAAACGACACATTGACAAAGTGCCAGCTGCACACAAAGTACTGCGAGGGCCCTGGGAACGGACGTTGTGGAGACCAAGTGTGCTGGGGAAAGAGTCCAGGAGCAGACAGACCCTGGGTGCAGAAGGCTTCCCAGAAGCAGCCACCTGGGCTTGGATCTTGAAGGAGGAGTTAGTTAAGCCAAGAAGGGGAACCTGGGTGACCTATGTGCCATTATGGGGATGAGGCGGATGGAGGGAATGATTAAGGTCTGGGTTTTTCAAGAAGGGAGCAGCATTGGCAAAACCACAGGACAGATCTCTGGCCATGTGGGGGACTCGCAGTGCAGCAGACCTGCAGTGTGGGGAGCCTGGGGGAGGGCGGCCGGGAAGAGAATGAAGCAGTGCGTCCAGGCCAGTCCCGAGAGCTATAGACGGTAAGAAGTTGGACTTGCAGTCTTCAATCCAGGTTTCACATTGGATTCATCTTCCACTTCCTGTATTTTCAGACTCTGATCCAGTTGGCCGGGAGAAGAAAGATTGGGCATAAATACCAGCCTGTCTATACTTCACCCAGGCTGAGAGCCATCAGTCGCTGAGAGAGTTCAGGGGTGTGAACAAGATAATAAAACAGGGATTTAAAAGAGCCCACACATGTAGCTACGCAGGAGGATGCTTGAAAAACACCCTTCTCCTGGCCGGGAGAAATGGTCAGGGAGCCTGTGTGATGGTCTAGGGGAGAACTGACCAGTGGCTTCGGGGAGGCAGGCGTGGGTGGAGTGAAACAAGTGGAAGAGAGCATGTAGAAGGTATGTGAGGGTGTATTGGAGGAAGAAAAGCATAGTCAGGCTGCCACAGAGAAGACCTGAAAGGTAAAGAAAGAGAGCCCTTGGATTGGGCACTAGGCAGCTGCAGCCTGAGATGGTGGAGATGGAAGTTAGATAGTCTTGGATACAAACTTGTTTTAAGAACCATTCAAGTTCATTATGGCCAAGGAAAGAGGTATAATCCCAGGGACCTAGATGGAGTTTTTAGGAATGAAGGGAAGCACAGGTAAATAAGTTGGGACCATGTCAGGGTCTTGGGTGGCAGGCATGGGGGTGATTGGTAGTAATAAGATTCAGTTCTCTGCTCTTAGCTTCTGTTAACTTGAGAAATGAATGGGTTAAGAGTAGAAGGATGAAACTAGGTGGCGCGAAGGCTGTTTGACGGCCAATGCTGTAGTTTTTATAGTCCTGATGATATTTAACAGCTATTTTAACAAGAGAATGATGAAAATTTATGGTATTCTCTCTCCCGTGGGATAATGTGGCCACACCGAAAAAGGTCACAACAGGAAAAATGAATTTTATTGCTTAATTGTGGATTCAATTTATTTGCGTTCTTCCTGCTTCCCTTGCCACGTCTTTTCTGAGTTGACTCATTGCCTAGACCAAGGTTTTCTATAAGAGTACATATGTTTACAAAAAAAAAAAAAATACTCTACAATTTTCCTTCACCCTGAAAATAGGTAACAACAAGAAGAAAGGCAAAATTCCTACAGAAGCAAAGTGTAGTTAGTTTAGGCTTGTTTTGGAATGATTTTATAAGGAGCTGTTTGGGGGCTATATGTGAGGATTTAATTTTTAGAAAGAGAGAGAGAGAGATCAATTTGTTGTTCCACTTACTTACGCATTCATTGGTTGATTCTCGTATGCACCGTGACCAGAGGTCAAACCCACAACCTCGGCGGATCAGGACGATGTTCTAACCATCTGAGAGCTACTCAGCCACGGCTGTGTGATGGTTTAGACCAGGGTTTCTCAACCTTGACACAAATGCCCTTTTGAATTGGTTGGTTTTGTTGTGTAACATGGAACGTTCAGGAGCATCCCTGGCCTCTACCCACTAGATGTTTGTAGCATCTTTATTCTCTAGTGACAACTGAAAGTATTTCCTAACATTTCTCAAGGGTCCCCCAGGGTGGTGAATGTTAAGGTGGGGGTGGGGGGAATTGGCCAAATTGAGAATTATTGGTTTAAATAGCATGTGGTCATATTGTCATAAAATACCCATTCCCTCATGCTTCCGTACAGATTGGTTTTAAGTCTGTGGAAGCTACACAGCTTTTTACCACCAGAAGAAAACTAATGAATGTTTATCAATTCCCTGGTTGAGAGTTTATTTAAAAATATTTAAAGACAAAGGAAAAACTACTTTACGGGTTGCCTAACCATTCGTGTGCTTAACCTACTTACCCACTGTTGCATTTAGTTCTGCATCTGCTCGCATTTAATTTTATAAGGATAGTATTGGCTTTCCTCCTGGGCCTTTAAGCCCTCAATGGAAAGGATATTGTGAAGCTGGAAGTGTCCAAATAATGCTGCCAGTTTAGACCTGGGTGTGAAAAATGTGGATTTCATGCAGAACCTGGATTCTGGTGTTAGTTTTACACCTAATGCTTTCTAACTTGGAGCAAGCTATTTTAATCTCTGTGTAAATTTTCCCATCTGTAAAACGAAGGAGATCATCTATATTAAGTTTGCTTCCAGTTCTAAGCATCTAAGATTGGCCCCATGACACATCCCCCAAAATGTGCTTTGCAGGTCACCGATGATCCATGGACTATGATGTTGGTCTCCAATGAGATAAATGCTGAAAGGGAGAGTAAACAATTAGAAACACTTTTTATAATGCAGCAGAGTAATTCTATGCCTGTTACTTATAATCGTAAAACATTAGGCTTATATTTTGTGCTAGTCTTTTCAATTTAATTTTTCTAGTCACTCATTTTTATAATATTTTATGGAAGTATTAGTTCACGTTGGGTGGGAAGAAGAAAAGCCAAACAAATTGGTCTTTCGCCAGCAGTAGTTTCAGAAGCATGGTCTCCATGTCTAATAGGAAGTTGTCTTTGCCTCCCTTTCTCCCCTGGCCAGTAAGAAATACTCAGTGTATCACTCCTCTAGGACTTACATAAAAACAAAGGCAAAACCCTGACTGGTGGCTCAGTGGATTGGCACTGGCCTGCGAACCCAAAGGTTGCTGGTTTGATTCCCAGTCAAGGCACATAACCAGGTTGCAAGCCAGGTCTCCAGCCAGGTCCTTAGCTGGAGGCAGGTGAAAAGCAACCATACATTGATATTTCTCTCCCTTTCTTCCTCCCTCCCTGCCCTTCTCTCTAAAAATAATTAAAAACAAAACAACAACAACAAAAAAACAAAACAAAGGCACAATATTCCCTGTGTGCCATAGTAGTAGCATCAAGATAATGGCCAGCAGAATTTATTATAAAGAAATTTGCCCTCTAGAAAACAAGGTGTAATTCTGGAGTGAACATGAGGTTCTTTTAGATTGCATGCATGTGCGTCTTTGCATCGCCCATGTTCATGTTTGACATTAAGATCATGTTCATCTTAGGACAGGAACCAAAGAGCAGTGAACACATCCTTGTTAAAAGTTATTTTAAAGCCCTGACTGGTGGCTCAGTGGATAAGGTGCCGGCCTGCGAACCCAAAGGTCGCTGGTTCGATTCCCAGCCAGGGCACATAACCAGGTTGCAAGCCAGGTCTCCAGCCAGGTCTGTAGCTGGAGGCAGGTGAAAGACACCATACATTGATGTCTCTCTCCCTCTCTGTCTCTCTCCCTTCCCCCTCTCTCTGGAAATAATAAATAAAATCTTTAAAAAAAAGTTATTTTATACTGTAGAATCCCTTTAGACATGACATCTACCCGAACGCTCCATATCCTGGAGTCCCCCATTAGCTGAGACTGGTGAGGGGAGTCAAGGAAGGAAACCGTGTGGCTTAGACTCACAAAAGAGGTTATGTGACATGTTTTTGAGACTGTTCAGACTCCTCCAGCATTGGGACAATCTGTTCCATGGAGTCAGGTGTAGCAGACTGACACCTGAGCAAGGACAGCTAAGCAATGAAGCACTTTACAGTTTGACCTTGGTCAAACATGTTGAAATGGAGTAGAGGAGCCAGACTTCCCACTGATGGTCATTGAGAGCCGAAAACACTGCTGGGCTCCCTGCACGGAGGAACTCATGTTCCAAGGCCTGTTGTCCTGTACGGAGCGGAATAATTCAGAAACCCTTTCCTTCCCTGGGGCCCGGCGCACAGGACCGGGCATTGCCTGAAACAGTCTCTTGGCCTGCAGTTCGCAGTTCCTTCTTGGTCTGTATTTGGTTTTTGTAGAGGACTTCCTCCACAGTACCAAGGCAAGAGCTTTGCCTGCCATATTAGCAGCATAAAATCTCCCTTTCTCTGCCTTTTCTTTTTTTTTTTAATCCAGGGGACGAAAATATATAACATTTTTGGAAACTCCACTGGTGGACTTGGCAGGCGTTTCATATTTACTTGGACTTAACGTACATTGGATTGGGTCCTCTGATTTCCCAGCTCCCTCTCCCCCTCCCTTGAGACAAGTTATTTATTATCCCAGTGAGTCTGTGTGAGTGGATCAGCCATGCACGTGGCACGTCTATTGTAAGTGCATTTATTCGGGAAGATTTATGCTGGCCCCAGTTGTTTTCTATGGGTTTTCATTGTTGAGAATTCGCTGTAGTCTTCCTTGGTTTGTCGTACGCATTTGCAGCGTTCTATGGGTTCCTGTGGTTGGACACTTTATCGCTGTAACACTTCATGCAAAGGAAATTAAAATATATATAGTGAAAGCATTTCCCTAATATGTTTCCAATCTGCTGCGTACTTCAGTGATTTGATTTGTAGGAACTTGCGGGAAGAGCTCTTTGCAATTATTCACAATGCTCTGGGAATTCCGATTGTGATTCCAAGCCTATGAAAATGTCTATTGAAATTTTCTGAAGTCCTTTGTTATTCTGTTTGTATTGTATGTATTAAGAGAGTTAAAAAGATTTTATTTACTTTTGGAGAGAGGGGATGGGAGAAAGAGAGGGAGAGAAACATCAATGTGTGGTTGCCTCTCACACACCCATTAATGGGAACCCAGCCTGAAACCCAGGCATGTGCCCTGACTGGGAATCGAACCAGCGACCCTTTGGTTCACAGGCCAGTGCTCAATCCACTGAGCCACACCAGCCAGGGCTGTATTAAGAGAATTTTTTTGTTGTTGTTGTCACCACAGCAGAATCTAAAAGGATTTAGGGAAGGAGGGGAGTCTCCTTACTGTATCTTGCATAAGTAAAACTGATGTGAATTGGGGTCAGTTGGCTTCCAGACATCAGTCATGGGTACCAGAGGCAGGTCCTCCTAATTCGGCATCATCCCACGTGTGTTCCTGCTATCGTACTCTTTGGGCTGAGCAATCTGACTCAACTGGGAAATCTTTGCCTGGCAGGTTCCTGGTGACCTATTAGGCCTAGAGACATAGCCAGATGCCTCATCCCCCAAAGTGTGGAGGGTATTACTTGGATAAACTAAATCAAGATTGAGGCTGTGATCTTTGTGCTGTTATTTTTTTTTCATTTATTTATTAAAACAAATTTTTATAATCCTCACCCACGGATATGTTTATTGATTTGAGAGAGAGAAAGAGAGAAACATTGATGGGCTGCCTCTCATATGTGTCTCAACTGGGAATTGAACCCATGACCTTTTGGTGTATGGGCCAACATTCCAACCAACTGAGCCACCTGGCCAGGGTGGCACCTTTATTTCTTTGGCTCTTTCTATAGGGACTTAAGTGAACTGGCTTGTTGTCTCTTTTGAGGATTGCTTGGTCTTTGACTTATGTTGTTTTTCATGAATTAGCCTGACTTCTTTTTTAGCTAGTGAATTAGCATGTGATAATCTGTACATTGATAGTTTCAGATTTCCTTAATCTAGTTCACAACCCGAGGGCAAAATCAAAATCAAATATAAAAAGTCAGGGATCTTAGAGCTGGAAGGTTTCATCTGGTGAACATTGTGGCTTGTCTAGACCTTAGATAGGTGGAGGATATCACAATCATTTCCTATATTTTAACTTTCTGCTTTTATTCCCTACCATGTTTTAAACTTTCCTCTTGTCCTTTGGATAAGATCTCCTTTTATCCCTGGGCCTCCTCCTGTTTCATTAAGTGTAAGTCAGGTCACGCACAAGGTTATGGGTTTTGGCCAACAGAGTTTATCAATCCATGGTTTTTCACTTGAAAATATAGTTGGTGCTGTTAATCTTCTCAATAGCCAAAGAATTAATGTAAGTGAAAATCAAGTGGATCTTTAAAAAGCTTAGTTATGTTTTGGGGAAAAAAGCCAAGGAGCATGCTGGTTCCTGCAATTACTAGTCCTGGCTTAGCTGATAAACTTCTTTTGCTCCAAAGATAAAGGAAACAAACCCACATTCATTGCTGGCCTGTCTTCCTGCTTCTGTGTTTCCGGTCTAGGTTGCACCTATGAAGGAAACACCTATAACAGCTCCTTCAAATGGCAGAGTCCTGCGGAACCCTGTGTCCTGCGCCAGTGCCAGGTAAGAAAACACCAAACCCGAACTGTATTCTTGGACATATTTATCGTGACATCTCTGAAACAGGACAAGCCCAGGACAGATATTGTACAGGACTTGCTTGTAGAAACATACTGCGGAATTGCTCCCTATTCAATTGCGCCTGGAAAAACTCCTGGAAGATGCATATGTCCTTGGAGAGAACTGGCGTCTTCCTGTGAGTCAACTTAAAGCAAAACATAAATTCTTGTTAGCAGAAAGAGGTACTGTTAGCGGATATAAGTTTTCCTTCTTTGACTTAGAAACATTTTGAATTGGAGCCAATCTGTGCACTATAGTCAGTCAAAGAAATTCATATACCGTAACCCCCATGATTTCAACCCAACAAATTAAAGAGCCCACTGGGTCTGTTACTAAAGAGCCCATGGTGGCTGGTGTCTGACGGGCTCAGAACAGGGCAGACGCCACGTGGCCCTGACGTACTGTTCTGAAACATAGCAAGAGTGTTGAAGTTCATTTTCATCATTTAAGAAATGCCCTTTAAAAAGTGCTCATCAATTTTTAACATAATATTTAAATTCTTCCCCGTAGAGAAGATGCTGTTAAATCACTTACCTCTAGTCTCATTTCACTGTGCAAGATACGCTTTTGCACGTAAAGGAAAAAGAAAGGTTAGTATAATGATCCGTATTTCTCTCCAAGCTTACCTCGAGTATATATTTACATTACATTGATTGAAATCTGAATTTTATCGATTCATATTCTTTTTATATCACCACAGTGGTCCTGTTCACTCTTCAGCTCTTCAGGCATTTATTCAGTTAAATATCCAGCTTATTTATGTAGTAAATCGAAATTGTATGTGCAAATATGTAGTAGGTAGAACATATATAAATAAGAGATTAATTGAATAAATATTCATTGAATTTCTACTTTATGGAACAGAGAGACAATGAGTTTTAATGACATCAAAACATTCATTCTAAGGTCTGCATCTCCCCATCGCCACCCTGCTTTTTGACTAATGACATTTCCCCTCTAGGATAGGGACATTCAGAAAGTCCTGGTCACACACCTTTTAGACAAAGACAACTGCATGCCTTTTGGAGTGTAGTATATAACATACAGCAGTCAGAGGTCTTGAGGACCCTTAGGTTACACTGACCAATGGTGAATTGGGATGAAGGCTTTATTTTAAGTAAAGAGAAACTACTGCCTGGGAAGGAATATTTTGTGACTGGACAACATTAAACCATTATCTATTAACATACTATTAAACCATTATCTGTTAACACCAAAAATCCTATTGCCTGTCACCAAAGTCACTAGCCACTCAGCAGGGCCCAGAGAGAATGATGCAGAAATAGCAAATCATTATTGGAAGAGATCCTAAAGGCCAACCACCCCAGGGGTCAGGAAATGCTGGCGTGCAACGTGCAGCACAGGAAGATGTTACCCACCCACAAAGAACTTGGCCTTTTAACTTCCCACCTTCGTAAAAAGCGTTGCCTAAGCCCTGCTTGCTAACTTAAAAATATCACTCTGTTCAAGAATCATCAAAGCAAACCTGTGTCAAGGTGGTTACCAAAATCTGCTCCTCAGCTCAACAGGTACCTTCCCACCCCTGCTAACCATCCCCCTTCTCTAGGGAGGAGACCCCACGCCTGACCGGATCCTGGTTCCCATCACGGAAGTCCTCAGTTGGGATGCTCCTAGGCAGAAAGACACAAGTGCAGCCCGTCTCCCTGGGCTCTTGTCTTCACAAGGGGCACAGAGCGCAGGGCAGTAAGGAATGCAGGGGATCCGCCACCCCTAGAACCTGTCACTGAGCCTCTCCGCATGTAACAAGGATAGGGGAACCTCACTGGGTGCTGTGAGCAATGAGGAGGCTGACACGAAAATTACTTCCGGCCCAGCCTGTGTGTCCCGGGTCCAGCTGGGGACCAGGCAGGTGACAGCTGGTCTGATGACCTGGTTTATCACCACGTGTGTTGAATTCGAGCTTGTTTCTTACATCCTCCTACCCAAGGAGTTCTGGTGGTGAAAAACGTACCTTTATTTTCTGCTTCGAGTTGTTGACTGCAAGAGGATACCGAAGATAAGAGGCAGGTGCTTCATGCTGGGAACGAACCTGCATCCTCCATCTGGGTTGCAGGTTGTGGGGCCATTGATCTGGAGCTTTGGGTATACAGCTAGAGCACCCATCCTTTTGGGGTGTTGCATGCAGGATGCTGTGATAGTGTCCTGCAGCTGTGTTTTGCTTTCCCAGTATGATATGGACCACAATAAACTCCACTGGTAATGGAAACCGCAGGCCTGACACCTATGAAGACATTTAGAGCCTTCTTGTCGGATTAAGATGATCCAGTTGCACCCACGATGAAGAACCTCAGCTAGTTTTCAAATTGTTAACACTGTTTTTGTGACGGTGCTAACCCAGACCAAACGCGTACACAAACACACACACACACACAGATCCATAAAAGAGAAGATGGTGAAAGTTCGTCAAGAGCCTACTCGAAAACGTAATCTAAAAGATGGTTTGATTGACATCAGTATGGCAGGGTCCCAAGCTCGGTTTGCAGAGGCGTCATTTGATTTCATCGTTAAAACCTACGGTCTGTATTTTGATACGTATGTTATCGCTTTGAAATAGTTTTGTCTAACCGCCCTCAGGTGATGCAGAGAGCCCAGCCCTGCGGGAGGCAGAGTGAAATCTCCCAGGCTGTGGAGCTGGTGCCCTTGTTTCTGGAAGGGTGGTGAGGAGTGAGGCCCCCATTTGCCCGTCTGGGGAAGGAGGCTTTCGCTCTCTTCCTCATAATCAATGGCTTCAATTATAGAAAATGCACTAAGTGCTGAAAACTCAAAGCCACTGCGGATGCACAGAGGGAGGCTCTGTCAGCTGTTGGCAGAGAGCAAGGTCTCCAACGCCGCCTGCAAAAGACAGACAGACCTCAGGGCCAAGAGAAAGACCCAGGACAGGGTCAAGAGTGGCGCCAGGATCACCAAGAGCACCCGTGCGCTGAGCCCGAGGAGCTGACCTCGGAGATGCCGCACCCCCAGGCGCAGGGCTGACCCCCATGGCACGTCGCTGGGTTTTCACGTTGGACTCTTCCCCGGGTTCTGTGGTTACTTCGCCTGGGGCGACGGGGCTGAGCCGGCGGGTTCTGTTTTCCAGGAGGGTGTGGTCACCGAGGCGGAGGTGCGCTGTGTCGTCCACTGTGAAAACCCTTCCAAGGCCGCGGGAGGCTGCTGCCCTACGTGCCCAGGTAACGGCTCGTTGGGGAGGGGCAGGTTCCCTGGAACGGCGCCACGGTGCTGCCACCCCGAGTTCTCCAGAAATGCCGGCCTTCCCCGCCTCCCGACGGGGATGTTTCTCCCTTTCTGTCTGGGTACCCGAGGGGTTTGGAGAGCCACCTTCTCTGCCGGGACGCGTTGGCGCGGACGCCCTGGGGGGCCCGGGATGGGCGCGCGCTGTGGGTCTTGGCCCGTGGCTTCGGGGGCTCGCAGGCCGCCGGCTTTCCGCTCCGGGCCACCGATAACGCTTATTTTGGAAGGAGAGGCTGTGGCTTCTCCTTGCTACCAGAAGTGTCTTTTTACGGCTTCAGCCTTGCAGTATGTTGGCCAGAGCCTGCCTTGGTAATGAGGTAACCAGATGTTTTCTGAAAACGGAGAGCGTGGCCCTATGTGCATTTAGCCAGGGCGTTTGCGGGTCTCAGTTTTCCTGCGGGGCCACAAGCGGCACCATTGTCTTTCCCAGGGCACACGGCACCCCCACGCAGCAGAGGGGTCCTCCCTTTCCAGGGGCTGGGGTGCTTCCCCTCACTTTTCTGAACAGGTGCACAAAGGCCTCCTGTGTCTCTTCTTACGTGTAGGTAGGAGCCCGGATTTGGGGGTGAGATTTTTTTTTTTGGATCCCTTAAGCCCCTGGCCCATACTCTTAGACAGATGTTCTGCACTTCAGGTTTTCTGCTGAATGTGTTTTCTCATAGGAGGCGATACTCGCAACTCCCCCTTGCTTTAGAGTTCACCTCCCAAGTGCCCTCTGTCCTGGGAACCTTCCTGGGCGGGACATGGCTAAGGCATCGTGTGTGTGTGTGTGTGTGTGTGTGTGTGTATGTGTGTGAGTATGTGTGTCCCTCCTACCGCCCCACCCCCATGCCGGCCTAAGTGCATCTAGACCTGAGTCCCTTCTGGGGCCATTCTCTTTGAATGACGGTAAGGACACTCCCTCCCCACTATCCCGGACCTTCCTAAGTTCCCTGCAGTCGTTATTGAGGGAAACTTCCTTTTCACGGTGGGATTTCTGTGAAGTATTTTGGATGAGCTCACATGAAGACCCCACACTGGTTGATAATTCTTTCTGTAATTCAGCTCTTTTGTATCTATTAGAGTTTGCTGAAGTCCCTTTTTTTTTTTTTCTGAATGCATTAAATACGCTTTGTATCCTGTAACCATACTCTTAAATGCCTAAAAGATCTTTATTTAGCTACCTCCCTCGTTTTCTAGGCTGCATATTAAAATCACCTGGGAAGCTTTAAAAACTAGACGTGTCTGCCTGGGCTGCATCACAGACCAAATCCATGAAAATCTCCGAGGGTGGGACCCAGCCCTCCCAGATAATTCCAAGCCTGAGATGGATAACAGCAATTTTTTATGCTGTATAGGCTTAAACATTATCCTAGCTCTTCAGTAGGCATTCAGTTGCCCTGAGTAAACTGTAATTTTATTGATGCAGAATCAACTCAGCGATGAAGCATTCCTGCTCAGTCAGGAAGAGATAGTCATATTTTTTGGCTGCCTTGGGAAGTGTGGGTCTGGGAACATCAGAGTGGATCTGTTTCAGCTGATGAAGTCATCGTATTGGAGCAGCTGCCTCTTCCTTTCTGTTTTTGGTTGAGCTCCTAAGAAGGCAAGGCTAAAGGCCGTGACTGTATGTACTGCAGCGTCAGGTGCCCATGACCTTCCAGGGAGGGGTGAGGTACTGTCTGCACTTCACAGAGGAAGGAATTAGACCCAAGAGCGGGCACAGGACAAAGGTGGTGTTGGGCTTGACTGTGTTGTACTCCTTCTTACCACCCCACACGTCCTGGTCCTTGTTCTGCTTGGCTGCAGTGCCTTTGGAGGCAGACTGTTACAGTTAGCACCCAGGGCCACACACTAGTCCCTGTCGCCTGGGCCAGCTCTGTGACCTCCGTTATGGGGTCAAGAATCAACTTTGCTCCCTCTCCTTGATTTCCAAGGTCACCCTTTGGGATGCAGGCCAGAGGACTCCTTGGAAGAGGCCACATCCAGAATGCTTGATCCTTTGTCTTGGGAGGCTGAACTTAGCCAAGACTAGATAGGGACAGTCAGGGGATGGGCTCCGTGGTGTTCAGGAGGACTGGCGTGTCATCGGTTGAGGAATGGTATTCTGTATCATGGCCAACAAGTACTGTCTGTGGTTAGCTTCTTCCTGAGACCGATTTCAGGGCATTCTTGGTTGTCTCCTTCTTTCTTATCTTCGGATACTTTGCTCAGAGACGGTGCGTTGTAATGGAAATGGTTTCCATGGAATTTTCATGTAAAATTTCCTATTTAAGTTGCCAGATGTAGATTGTCGTGGTTTATCATCTGGCCACTGGTTATGACAGAGCCAGTGGTGCAGACATCCACGAGTAAAAGAATTGAAGACCCTTAGTTGGCAGTGTCCTTTGAAAGGAGATGTCCGGGTACTTGCTGTCAAAGACATTGCCGAAGCTACGGCTCCTGGGAGGCCTCCCCGATCAGTGGGAACAGCAAGGAGGTGGCTGATGGCTGGGTGTGGGCATCAAAGAGGCTTTAAACCCAGCTTCACTCAAATATTCAACTTTAGACTGGGCCCCACTAGTCTCCATGCCTTTTAGCTGAACAGAGAGCCTGGCTTTAAAGTGGGTGGGTCCACAGCCGGCTCCGTGCGGGAGGGGTAATGTTTGCTTCTCCGGAGGGAACTGGCTGCGATGAGTTCGAGGGTCCTGTGGATGAGGTCAGCTGCTGGGCCTCGAACACCCCCAGGGGCTGGGTCTGTCTTCCGCAAGAGCCCCCTTTGCCGAGTTTTGGCTGTTGGTACTGCTGCCTCCAGCACTGCTGCCTCCAGCACTGCTGCCTCCAGCACTGCTGCCTCTAGCACTGCTGATTATGTGCTGTTCTGGCAAAGACAGACCTGAGGACAGTGGCTTTGCCATTATCCGATGGTCCTCCTGGGGCCTGTGTCATACGAGTTTACTGACAAGCCTGTGCTTTGGGTACGTGTGAGATTTGTTAGGAATATAAGCACGTCCCAAGCATCTTTCTGGGTGGGAGACACCTCTCGGGCTTTTGGTCCTATTTTCAGCCGGATGTGGTGGGGGCCGGGTGACTTCCTTCTGTCTGAGCCATATCTTCCCCATCTGTGGGGGCAGTGACAAGAACCCCCACTTTGTAGGCTCACTGTGAAGATGGGAAGACGGAGGGCCGTCAGGTGTATCATGGCCCGGTGGAGGCTGGGCAGCCCCCGGGTACACACCGAGTGACAGCTCTCTGTGTCCTTTTGTTACGTAGCTCATCTTGGACTTCTCTCGCTGGGACCTCCGCTGGCCCCCCTGGGGTTTGGATCCCTGGCCAATGAGGTCCCGGGGAGACTCTGCAGGGCTCCGCTGTGCCCTGGTCCCCACGGGCTGACCCTGCTTCCAGTCCCTTACGTGCTTTCCAGCATCTTTGGCTTCCAAGCCCACGTCAGTGCTTTGTATTCTGTTGGACTTTTTTCTTTGTTTGCTGTTTGCTGTGAAGCAGCACTGCCCTCTGGTTAAAGGCGTTGCTCCCCCAGGCCGAGGTGGAGATGGGAGATGGAGGAAGTGGATGGAGAAGTCGTGTCAAATTGAGCAGAGGCGCCGCCCTCATTCTATACCCTTCTTGCATTGCAGGCTGTGTGTTTGAGGGTGTGCAGTACCGAGAGGGGGAGGCCTTCCAGCCAGAAGGAAGCAAGTGCACCAAGTGTTCCTGCATTGTGAGTACCGCCCTGGGCACCCCCAGGACTTTCCGTCCGCGCTAACCGCAGCTGGGACTCCCCGGGGGCAGCCCCGACTCTCGTCACAGTCTCTCCCCTCCCTCCTGACAGGGAACCACGGGACGAGCTGGGCTCTAGGCAGCAGGTTTCCAGACCTTGGTGCTGTTCGCATTCTGGGCTGGGGTCTTGTGCGTTGAAGGCTAGTGAGTAGCATCCTTGGCTGCTACCGGTTAGATTCGAGTAGCACTCACCCCCTCAGCTGTGATAACCGGAAATGTCAGCAGACGCTGCTTCATGTCCCCTGGAGAATAGGTCACTCCTGATTGAGAACCACTGGTCTCAATAATGAGGCAGGAGATGGATTTTCCTCCACTTGCCCTCTTCTTTGCGAAGACACGGATTCTCTGCTCTTTGGGTGAAGAAGCTTCTCACTGAGGTAGCTGTGGAGTGGTTGAGTGCGGTCAAGTGGGGAGCAGAGGAGGGGTGCAGGGCAGCCTGCCTCAGGGTATCCTGCGTGGTGACAGAAGTGGCCGGAGGCCTGGTCACTGGTTACGTTGAGGGGAATGCACAGGAGGAAGTGGCCCCTCAGCTGTGGGTCCAGGGCAGCTGGGTCAGAGTCACCAACTTGCCTTTCCAAGTGTTGCTGCCTTGTAATTCATGCACCAAGGCCACCTTCCAAATATGTAGTGAAAGAGGAACTTGGCTTGTGTTACAATATTAACGGGATCTTTTTTATGGATGTGTTTTCGACGTGGAGTGAAATATGGGTGGCGATGGTGGTCATAGTGATGACGGGGGACCTCATCTTCACCGGCCGTTCCAAGTTATTTACACCATATATTTTTAAAGCGTGTAATCTTTTGTAATAAAGAACATGCATTGCGCATCCCAGAATATTAAAAAATAACGGGAGACTTTAGCATCATAATTTCACCAAAGTAGAATCATATGTGGGCCGTCATAAATCATAGGATTTGTCATTTCTCAGCATGTCTTTGCTAAAATCTTCCCCTTTTCTGCAGCACGCAGCTTGGAGGGTCCAGAGGAAAGTAAACATGACCGAGGGTGAGGGGATTTCGTGTGGGTGAGAGGGAGGGAAGGGAGGAAGGGCAGGAGAGAGACTGAGAAGGAGCGGATATACATAACATATGTAGCATGAGGATTTATAACACGCATCGGATTGTGGCAATGCATAAAAACAGGTGATTTACTAATGAAGATGAACACGATTTTGCGGGTTCAGCTTCAACTTTCATGGGCTTCTTCCCTTGCTAATTATGGTTAAATAGCTTTGTGATTGATTTTATTTACCATTGACGTTGAATATGGCTCATTTCTCAATTTGAGTTCTTTCGTATTGGTAGCTGTCAAGCTTTCTGATCATTTTTAATGCCTCTCTCTTTTGGGAGGACTGAGGACAAACAAGGCACATCTCAGTAGGAGGTTTTAAACCTGCATTCGAACCAACTGTCTTTCCCAGAAAGGGGTGCTGAGGCTGGGCAGGTCAGCCTCTGCGGAGAGGCAGTTCGGCAGGTAGACAGGGGGACGTCAGGTCCTATTGATTTAACAATGACAGTTTCCCAGGGGTGGGACCGGAAATGATGGCAGAGCTTCTGTATGTTGGGGTCACAAACTCCAATGCATTCAAGGCACCCCAGTTTCATGTGTTTCTAAACACAACGCAGGTTGAACACAGCACGCCTGAGGGCCCAGGTCAGGCCCCTGGAAGTCCTGCTTGCATTTTTTGGTTGAAGAACTAAAACTCCACAGAAATCATTGCCCAAGTTTTCCTGCTGAGTGAGTTCCCTCCGGACCTATATTCTGTATAACCTTCTACATCCCTCTATGTCGAACGTCTTGTGTTCTTCTATTCCTAACCCTATCTTCTTCCTAGTTCTCCCTGTGGCTGCTGTCAGCACCGCAGGGGTGGCAAATGGCTTTGATTATGTTCCTGACGCCCGTCTTTGCGCTAATGGGATAAGAGAAGAGTGGTCAGAGCCCAGGTTTGGGGACAGGACATTTCTGAGAAAGCTCCGGGATGGGGAGGGACAGCAGAGCAGGCTTTGTGTTTGGGATACAAACATTGGTGGTGTCAGCCTTCTTTTATTGCCCCTTGTTATGAAAGTAACCTGTTTTTTCCTTCTCTTAAATAGATTTTATTTATTTTGCTGTTTTGCTAGTACAGTTTTCCCAGTTTTACGCCCTTTGCTCCCCTCCACCCAGTAGCCCATTTCCTCTGGCAATGCCCCCCTTAGTTCATGTCCATGTTTCATGGATATAAGGTCCTTGGCTTTTCCATTTCCTTTATTATTCTTTTTTTTTAAGATTGTATTTATTATTTTTCAGGGAGAGGGGAAGGGAGAGAGGCAGAGAGGGAGAGAGACATTGATGTATGGTTACCTTTCACCTGCCCCCAGCCTGGCTGGAGACTTGGCTTGCAACCTGGTTATGTGCCCTGGCTGGGAATCGAACCAGCGACCTTTGGGTTTGCAGGCCAGCGCCTTATCCACTGTGCCACCAGCCAGGGTCTCCTTTATTCTTCTTAACATCCCTCTGTCTATTCTGTAACCACCAATGTGTACTTTTTATTTTCACATCCAGACAGTTCGCCATTTAATTACTGCCTTCTGTCAGCTTCTCAAATCATATTAATACAAAGTTTTCTTTTCATTAGTTTATAATGCCTATGTTAATTCATTTGTTTAAAGAATTACTCTAAGTAATATGAATTGCAATGTTACCAAAGACATGCAAAAATACATTTACACACATACGTATTATTACACATATTTAAAGTACGTACTGGATTTTGAAGAGCTAATACAAAAATTTTAAAATATACCAGTAGCTTATATAATTATTACCTGTTAAATTATAGTATTTTAGATATATTATAGCAACTTAAGCAGTTTTTTTCCTTCTTTAATATTATTTTACTCTGGAATGCTATTTTTGTGAAATGTATCACAGAAATGGTGTATCGAAGAACTCACTTTTGTGGAAGAAAAACCTGGTTTTTAATATTCCATCACCTTTCTATCTTTTGCTATAGTACCCCTCCTCCTAAAATGTGTCTCAGCACATCTTTGGAACACTGGGTCACTAGCTCTTTCCAAAACCCATTTTTCTTTCTTCTTAAGATTGTCATATTTAAAATATATATATTTTAAAGTTTCCGCTTACATTCAATATTATTTTGGGTTAGTTTCCAGTATATAGCATAGTGCTTAGATAATCATATATTTACAAAGTGCTCCCCCTGATGTTTTCCTGGTACCCACCCGGCACAGTATATAGTTATTACAATATTATTGACTATATTCCCGTGCTTTATGTACACCCCCATGATTATTCTGTAAACACCAGCCTGTACTTCTGTCCCTTCCTGTTTTCCACCTGGTCCCCTAACTGCCCTCCCCTCTGGCAACCATCAGTTGGTTCCCGGTATCTATGAGTCTGTCCCTGTTTTGTTTGTTAGATTGTTTTGTTTTTTCAATTCCATGTATGAGTGAAAACTGTATGTACTTGCCTTTCTCTGACTGGCTTATTTCACTTAGCACAATGCTCTCCAGGGCCATCTGTGTTGTCATAAAAAGTGAGATTTCCTTCTTTTTATGGCTGAGTAGTATTCCACTGTGTAGCTAGATCACATCCTCATCATCCACTCATCTAGGGGTGGGCACTCGGGTGGCTATTGTAAACAATACTGCAATGAACATGGTGCATCTGGGCTTTTGAATTAGTGTTTAGGTTTCCATTTCTGGGTCTGTATCCAGAGAAACCTGTGACTCTTTCTCAGGCCTCCCCTGTTTGGCTCCTGTTGGCGCCCTGCCTGGACACCTGCCTTTTCCTGCTTTCATCTGTCTGACCTGGGACACAGTACAGGAAAAATCAGGGGGCACCTTCTTTTCCAAACGGTGGCGTTCTGCCCTGAAGAGCCAGCCTGCCCCTTCCTGCGGGGAAGACTAGGTATTGTTTGATGGACACCCCGCTCTCGTGAGATGACTCCCCATCTTGGAGCACCCCCTCTGTAGGGGTGTAGGAGTGAGGCATCCTACATGTGCATGACCGTCCGTGATGAACGAGTGATCCCCTCCTCTTCCAGATGTCCCCTGACTCTGTCAACGCAGATACGCCAGGTGGCTTCTAGTTCCATCCAGCCCCCTTCATTTACACTCCGAGTTGCACCCCATAGAGAATGAAGCAGAGGCCTGACCCATGACTTGACGTCCCCATTTTAGGTTGGGGCAGGCTGTATGGCATTCCAGGCCTCTGAAATCATGCCCGTGTGTGGAGAGGGCCAGAGAGGATTTCCTGGTTTTACTCTCCGGACGGAGACATCAGACTTCTTCAGACTGAACACGTGCCACGTGCTCAGTCTGCGGATGTCCTACGTTCACTTTAAAATGGGAAGCTGTGACTTTCCTGAGGCAGAAGGAAGGGCGGTTGATGAAGTGTCCCGAGCCTTGGTTAAAGCACGGGTGAGCGTGAGCTTCTGGTACCTGCCCAACGGGACAGCTGGTAGCCCCGACGCCAGTCAGGTTCCCGTGGGCAGGGTGGTGGCAGTTGGCACGGACACTTCTGTGAAGCTGACGTCTTCCAGGCATCTGAGACTCAAGACCAAGGTGTTGTTGAGCGATGTCTGCATCCTCTGTCACCAAACTTTTCTGAGAAGCCCCTGGGCTCAGGGTCCTTCAGTGGGTCCCTGCAGGACGGACGGCCCGCGGAGCGGACAGACACTCTTAACAGAGTGGCAGGTCCTCGGTCGGGGAAAGCGGCCAAACGAACCGGCCAAGATCAATTACTTCTGCTGACAAAGGGGTATTAAGTTCTGAGGATTTTGACTAATAAACATGGGTTGTTAACGGGCTGTCTGTGATGAGGGCGCTGCGCTTTATTGGCTCCGGGAAGCCCTGAAGTCCATAAACACCTTTGCTCTCACTTACACTGCGGAGATCGCGAAGGGCCGTCTCCCAGGGAGAAAGAACTCCTAGGACAGCTCCTTGGCGAGAATGAAGCCCAGGGAGATTTTTCATGGGTTCCCTTCCTCCGAGACCCAACTCCTCTGCCGTCTGCCAAGCCCTTTGGCCTCCCTGTGAGCCTTCTCTTGCTCTGGCCCCTGGGCAGCTCCTGGGACCCTCGCTTCCCGAAGTGTGGGCCAGACCAGCAGCGCTGGCCTCACCTGGAGCCTGTTGGAAATGCAGAGCCTGGGCCGCACCCCAGGCCTGCGCCATGGAGACCTGCAGCTGGACAAGCCACCCCGGGGATTCATCGGCCAAATAAAGTTTGAGGGGCACCGGCCTCTCCTCTCACGGCCTTTACCGGGGCTGCCTTTCCTTCCTCCTTCGGCCCCTCGTCTCCCAGACTAGCTGACACCCGCCCATCCTGCCCTTGGAGGCCCGGGCCTGCCTTCTCCAGGAAACCTGTTCTGACTCCCAGACCAGAGCAAGGCTGTTGCTAAACCCTTCAGAGCGACCCTACTTTACTTCCCAAACCTTGACAGCGATTTGTAATATTTTTGTCTGTGATCATTTTATTTAACCTCATTTGAGGTGGAGGGTGACGGGGAATCATCAGTGCATGGCACGTGGCGGGTGTTCCTAATAACTGTGATTTTCCCTCCCTGTCCCTCCCACTCCTCTCTCTCGCTCTGCCGCTGGGTCCCCTGGCCCCGTGACTCCAGCAGGGAGGGGAGAGAGGCACATCGCAGCCGGAGAGCCCCAAAGGGAGGGATGGTTACGATCCGCTGCAGAGCACTTGCTGTGAATCGCTTTGCGTGGCGTGTGGATGACTTCTCTGGGGATGTCCTGTTGGTGAGTGTTCTGCATCTCAGAGCCTGCCACGGTGCCTGGCAGCAGGAAGCTCTGAGTCAGTCACTGTGCCAGAGCTTTGGGGGGAGGGCGAAGCTCTCCCTGCTTAGAGCTGAGCTTGCCCTGAAGCAAGGGGGGCGCGGCCCACCGCTCCCCGTTCTAACTTGGGGCTTCAGATTGCACTGCCCTAGGGCAGCTCGGCTTTTCTGAGGTCCCCTGCTGCCGGTTGCAGTTACAGGTTCCCAGCCACAGTGCTGTTCCTCTGACAGGGAACCCCCCTCCATGCTGAACCCCTCGTGGCCTCTGCCTTACTTGCAATCTGTGTAGTACAGCACATTTTCTTTGTGGGCCATATCGCTGGATCTCCCCTGTCCTCAAGGAGAAATTTGGCTACCTCTGGGCAATAAATTGCAGAATTGAGCAATTATCGGGTGAATGAGATCAATGTGGGAAGGTTAAGCAATGCGGGCCCCAAACCCTCAGTGATTTTCAAAACTGGGCTAAAATACTAGTATCGTTGCTGCAGTGTTTGCATTGTGGATGTGGACATACTGTCCCCCCGAGGACGATAGGGTCATGTGTGGGACAGTCAATAGAGGGAGGGAAGGCTGGCGAGCTCTTGACCACCAGGAGCAGCCTTGCTTGGAGAAGATGCCGGTGCCCTGGGTGTTTTGTGCTAGATGGATCTGTGCCATTGTGTTCTGTCGTTAGGCCTCTATTGGAAGGTCTGTTGTCATGCCATTGTCCTTAGAGTGAATCCAACTCTTTGTGTGTGGAGGGGGGGTTGGATCATTGCTTCTGGAAAATACCACCCAAATGACCCATTGAGAAGGCAAAGATGAGCTAGTTTATTGCTTCCTGTGGTCATTGACCATGACCTTGGCAAAGCTTTAAAATCGAATCTCCAAAGGGAAAGGCCCAAGTTGGATTATTCATGAAGTTCCAAGGGACTGGCTTTAATAGGGTGGGTTTTTCACTGTAGACACTTACTTGGGATTGGGCACATTTCATGGCTTACTTGTTAGAGTTGGTGAGGTGAGGGCCCCATGGCACGTCTTAAGGAGTTTGTGAGCCTTGTTGAGTTCTCTGCTCCTGGTTGAATATGATTAGCAAGTGTCTGGAATCAGCAAGGGGGCTTGATTTCTTTGATGCTGAAAAGATTGGGAACAACTGGTACATGTTTTGAATTCTGTTTCAGCCGTGCCTGCTATGTTTTTAGGCCAAGCCCACTATTTTAATCCCCATGTATGTCTTTATTTTTTTGTGGTTTCTAAAGTTTTGTTATGCTTATTGCTTTATATAATTTATAGCTGAGTCATCCTGTGCAGTTATTTTTCTACACAGGGAGCCACCGTCTTACAAATGAGTCCAATTAGGCAAGTGTTGGACAGGAAACTTCTTGTATGGCATTTGAGCATTGATAGGAAAACACACCGTGGGGAAAGAAATCAGCAAACAATTCATTTACGGGGCCATTATTAATAACAGTAGCTACTTTTGCTGAGCATATGCCCTGTGACAGCTACATATGGGGCTTTAATATTAATTTCAAAATTGTTCTGCAATCTGGGAGGCATTAGCCTCATTTTTTTTTTTTTTTTTTTTTTGATGAAGAAATGGAGATTCTCAGAAGTTTAATAATTAATTGCTTGCCTCAAGTTAAAGAGAAAATAAGAGTTAAAATCCTGAATGGCTTAATTTAAAAGCCACGTGTCACTTCTTTCTCATCCCCCGCCCCTCCCCTCCAGCCAGTGCCACTTTGGGACATTTTGTTCGTAGACATTTGAAAGTGGGAAATGCCATTTGAGTCTATGGAATGAAGAGCAACCAGGCATTTTGAGGAAGAAAATAATGGTGATAGGACATGAGGCTCCACAAAGAACTCCAGTCTTGGTGAGAGAAATAATTAACCCAATAGAAATGTGAAATTACACTTCCTCTCTCTGAAGTTCACAAATCCAAGCCAGTTTAAACTCATACCAGATTTCCGCTTTGGGCGTTTGGCCTAAGAATCTGTCACCGTGGTGCCAGGGAGGACGAAGAAGATGGATCTGTTACCCTCGCATCAGTTGGAGAGCGGAGGAACACGTCTCCTCGCCAAGAAGTGATGAATACGTGAAACAAATGGGGTGGTTGCTGGGACTGGGCCATCCGCATTGTCTCTGCTTGCAGTGACAGCTGGAAGTGCACATTGGTCTGATGGGGCCTGTCTCTTCCTTGTTACGGGCCCCGATCACGCGGGAGCATCAATTTTGGATAGCTCTCCTTGGAGATGACACATACACAGGAGTGGGGAGGCATCTGGACACAAGGGTCAGTGGTTCTGTGAGTTAAATTCATCCTCCTGGTAGGATGAAGGGGCAATTGCGTAATTGCTTTTGAATAGCTGCTCTCTTCTGCTTGTCGAAGAAGCATTTACAAATTTGAGTGAAGTTTGGGGTGGGGGTTGAGAGTTAGTAGAAAAAGGAGCTCAATGGATTGAGTGTCATCCCCTTGTATTCTTGTGAAAATCATTCTTTCTGTTATTCTTCTTCTTTTATCCTCGGAAAGGTCTGTTGCATGATGAGCCTTTTACATCCGAAAATCCCAGGAAAGATTCCGATTTTACTGAACACTGAAGAATTTCCCAACCACGTATTCATTCCTCTTTTCATCTCTCCATCCATCACTTGTGTCTACAGACAAGCAGTTATTTCTTAATTTTTAAAAATGTTTTATTGATTATTTTTAGAGAGAAGGGCAGGGAAGGAGGCAGAGAGGGAGAGAAACATCAATGTATGGTTGCCTTTCATCTGCCTCCAGCTATGGACCTGGCTGGAGACCTGGCTTGCAACCTGGTTATGTGCCCTGGTTGGGAATCCAACCAGCCACCTTTGGGTTCACAGGCTGGTGCCTTATCCACTGAGCCACCAGCCAGGGTTATTAATATAACCTATGGGTTAGACACTATGTATCAGGCACCGAGAGCTCAAAGATGAAGAGTATTTCACTTTTTCTCTCCTGACAATTACAATCTATTGGCTTGAATATGTTAATTAAAAATAACTGCAAATGAAATCATCCTGTGAAAATTTTTGGGTGTCAAGTATAAGATATGATATGTGCCAACTATAAGATATATGATCATTATAAAAAGCCCACATATATTGAAAAACAAATAATTATGCAATTTGAAAATAACTGCTGTTGATATAATTTGATATATCTTCTTTCAACCTTTTCTTCCCCATGTGTACATGTAGTTATATGACTAGATAGGATCACATTCTATATGTAGTTTTGCATCCTGATTATTTTCATTTAATATTGTGAACATAACTCCATTTCACTAAAAGTCATTGAAAAGTAATTTTTAATAGTCACAGTATTACAGTATACTAGAATTTAATCATTTTTCTGGTATTCCAGTTTTCACTATTATAATTGATACAACAAACATCTTGAAAATTAATCTTTGCCTGTTTCATCATTTTTTGGGCTAAACTCATAAAAGGATAGAGTCAAGGACACAAACATTTCAAGGAGTGTGTATATGCATGTGTGTGTGTGTGTGTGTGTATGCTGCTACAATACTGCATATAGGAGTGTGTCTCTATTGCTATAAGACCTCATACAGATATGTGTGTCTATTGCTACAACGCCTTGTATAGGTGATGTCCTCCTAATTCACATTCCAATCAGCACCACATACGTGTATATCTTCCCACCTCAAAACTGTTTTTCCATTCGAGAATCTTGTTTTCACTGACATTTGCTTTCTGAGCCTGAACATTTTTCATACTCTTAGTCGGTTATGCTTCTTCTATAAATTGTGCCTGCATTTCTCATTTTTCTATTGAGTAAAGTTCTATCGAAGTATATGTGTGCACGAAGGATATTAATCCTCTGCTCGTTCTGTAAAAGTATGTTTTCAAAAACCCTGAAAAAACTGTTGTGTGCACACTTTGACCCTAGTGAGTATATTGCATGTTGGAGGATGGCTGGGTGTGCTGAAATCCCGTGTCTTCTTCCAAAACCTCCTCAAATCTTGATCCAAGTATATTCACAAAGAGAAAAGTGAGTCAACCCTGTCAGCTCCCAAGTTTAATTAGTCCAAGACTTTTCTTTGTTTACGCTCCTCGCTTTCCATCTCTGGCTCCTTCGTTTTGAGATAGCGACCTTCTGTATCTGCTCCCATTCTAGAATGACGCTTCCTCTGAGTTTGTGGGGTGCCTCTCCCCTCCCCACTCTGTGTCGGGCCCAGCGCTCCGGCCTCCTCTCCGCCTCTGTTCTAGAGTTTCACCTTCCTGTGGGCCGGCCCGCTGCACCTTGCACCTCCGAGTCCAGGGCCTTCCATGTGAAAAAATAGAAGGGATTTGATGAGATGCCTGGTCTGAACCCTTTTTGGTTTCAGTATTTATGTTCTTGAAAATGAGTGATGTGACCTAGAACATTTTATCTCCTTACTTGGGTTTTTGTTCCAATCTATTCACTTTTTGCTTTCAGTGGACATGGTAACATGAAGGATTTATGACAAATCTATACAGGAAGAGAATCCAGTGTAACGCGTTAAAAAATAAAAAAAGAAAACTCTTGCGGAGATTTCAGAGTAGCTGTGTGAAGAGGGTGGGGGAGGGGGTGGGGTGAGGTTTGGCTCCGCACAGCCTCCTGGGATGAAGCTCATGGTGTGGGGGAGGGGAAAGGAAATCTGCATTAATGAAAACAAAAAGGTACATTGTAGTCCGGGGTGTCACACTGTAAAGGAAAAGGTTGCTTCCCAGTAAGGGCACCCATGGGTTGTGGGTTCATCTGTGGCACATGGGAGAGGCAACCAGTGGATGTTTCTCTCCCTCTCTTTCTCCCTCCCTTTTCCTCTAAGTAAAAATCAACTTAAAGAGAAATATCCTATTTTGTAAAGAAAATAGAATAAATTGTAAGTGGCACAGAACTTGAGAATATTTCTGGAATTTTTGGTCTTTTTCTCCATTATTATTCTGAGACTTTTTCCCCCAGTTATTATTATTTTATTTTTCAATTACAGTGCACAGTCAGTATTATTTCGTATGAGTTCCAGGTGTAGAGCCTTGTGGTTGAGAACTTATTATTTCCTCTTTTTTTTTTTTTTTAAGATTATATTTATATTTTTTAGAGAGAGGCAAAGAGGGAGAGAGACATCAGTGTATGGTTGCCTTTCACCTGCCTTCAGCTACGCACCTGGCTGGAGATCTGGCTTGCAACTTGGTCATGTGCCCTGGCTGGGAATTGAACCAGTGACCTTTGGGTTTGCAGGCCGGCGCCTTATCCACTGTGCCACAGCCAGGGCTATGATTTCTTTTAATTGGCACCTATGGATCTGCTCCTCTCTTGCCCCCCCGACCCCCCGGCCCTTCTACTTTTCCTCCTACTTCCATTTTCCTTTCCGGTCATTTCCAGTCCTTCTTAAGGTGCCCCTTTTGGGTTCTCACCAGTGTTAGTGCATGATAGCCTATTTTAATAAAATAACGTAATTCATTTTCATTGCTATCGTGGTCTCTCCTCAGACGACCATCCCAGAGTGCTGCACACCCTACATACTCAGGAAATATCTTTTGAATGAATTGATTACACATTTTGGCACCTTTTAAATGCCATTCAAATGTTCCATTTGGAAGGTGGCAGCGCTTTTGTGGTCCTCTGAATGGCTTCAATTACCACCATTTCCTCTGTGTGGAATTTTAAATGGTACCACTTGTGAACAGAAGCAGCCGTGGGTTAGGGTCTGGGGGAGCCTCCGTCCTTGCAGAGTTGGGGGGACACAGAACCCCAGACTCAGGAGGATCACACTGTCTCTGTGTGTACCCAGCACTGTCTCCTAGAGCCCTGAGTCACCTGGTGACGCCCCTGTACCACCCAAGTCCTCTAGCCGTGCTTCAGAAGCATCCGCTTGAGTGCTGAGCGCCTTTGCTGTTTAGAGAGGGGACAGGCCCCCAGGGCCTGGGGCACCTTCTGTGTCAGGAGCACAGGAACTATAGAAACCACCCAGGGTCTTCCCTGACGTCAGACACCTCTGCCTGTACTTCCACATGCTGCCCTTCTGCCCCAAGTGCCGGTCTCTGCGTATCGGCCGTGCAAACTGCTTTAATTGTGTTACCGTTGGCTCCATGCTTTCAGGACAGACCTCGTACCACGGAACCAGACAATGGGATCCCAGGGAACAAGATTAGGTTCCAGATGTAAAAACTCAAGGAGTTTTTAAACCTGAATATTGCTGGAGTTAAAAGAAAAAAAAATTTACATTCATAATGATTAAAATGCAATTCCCTGCAGTGGTTTCATTTTTGGTTTAATTAAATATACATTTCTAATATAGTCAGACATCAATAAAAGCAGTTACTTATTACCTTCGGTCCTAATTTTAACAACTAAAATGCAATGATAGGAAAATTGCTTTTTAATTTCAAAATGTACAGCAATTACTCTCACCACATCAATAGGGATACATATCTTGGTTTTTTTTCCATTTTTTAATGGGACGGAACAAGCTTTTATTGCGCTTTTCCATTTTTGCTATAGAGTGGCGTGGATGCACCGGTCCGAGTTCATGGATGTGTGACTGGTAGGTGACCGCAGCGGCTGCTCCTGAGACTCATGGGAACAGTGTGTCTCTTCAGTTTCAAGTTCAAGGGCAGGAGAGGCGGGGACTCCTGGGACTTTTTGGTTTTTTGATTCGTTTTTCGGCCTCCACACTGTTCACAAACAGTGGACACAGCTGTCTTTAATAACCATGCCGCCTAACTGAGTGCGGGATGCACGCCAGGGATCATCAGGCTGCAAGAGGATTTTTTTCCAAGACAAAAAATGTCATAGATTGAAGCAAGAGTTCAGTTATAACCAAACTGGAGGTTTATCTGGAATGCCTGTCATTACGTGAAATCATTGGGCCCAGCACTAGGAATAGTACAACGCAGTTTTTAGCAATTTTCTAAAGTCCTACCTTTGTTACTGTATTTTTCTGAATGGTTTCAGGCATGAAGATGTGTTCTGTGTCCCTTAGAGGGTGTTATGGGCAAAAGATTTCAGAATTGGCTGGACCTGGGCTGACCAATGAGGCAGCCATGAACCACGTGCACTATGGAGTACTTGAAACGCGGCTGGCCTGAAAGAAGGGCTGTTTGTGGGAAGTACACGCTGGAAGTTAACTACACACCATGTACGAAAAGGAAAAAATGGGGAACCATGTCTTGGCCCAAATCCCAGGGACCTTATGTTTTCTTTCTCTATAATGTACACAATGTTATAGCAAACAGGACCTACACAGCTATTCCATGCCTAAAGGGTCTTACCCAAAACCAAAAGGGTAGGGATTCTTTGCTACTTTAAAACGTATATTTTATTTATTTATTTTTAGAGGAAGGGAAAGGGAGGGAGAGAGAGAGGGAGAGAAACATCAGTGTGTGGTTGCCTCCCGCACGCCCCTAGCTGGGGACCTGGCCTGAAACCCAGGCATGTGCCCTGACCGGGGATCGAACAGGCGACCCTTTGGTGGGCAGGCTGATGCTCAACCCACTGAGCCCCACCAGTCAGGGCCCTTTGCATCTTGTAGAAGTAAAATACAAGATTTTAGAGGAATGTTCGGGCTTTTGAGCCCAAAACATTCCCACTCTCATTTTTTTCTTTTCTTCTTTTCGAAATTTTTTCCAGTGAAAGAAGGCCCGCGCCGTTGTCAGGATTTCAGAAGGTGGCGCCCCAAGTGCTCTGCCTAGGAAGGGGCCTTCACACGTACCTTCTCTTTCCTGTGGGGCCGCGTGATGTTCAGTTAGGATCCTTTCAGCGGTACCCTGTTTGGATTTAGGACATTTATTTCTATACCAAACTTAAATGCTTAAAACCATAGCTTTCTGGATTGGTTTTTCTGAGGGGGAACCTATCAGATAGCTTCTTGGTATGTCTGGTTGTTGTCCTTCCCACCAAAGGCTGCCTCTTTGCCTCCGCCTGCCACTGCCTGCGGGCTCCCCGCCCAAGGTATGTGGAGTTACCTTGCTCCATTTGGAAAACACTATGGAACTGTCTGCGCAGGAACTTTGCTTTGCTTTCTGGGGGGACTTAAGGTCTCTTATGTTGTCCATGTCGGCCAGCCTCCAGCGGGAGTCCGCTCAGTGGCCTCCAACGCAGCCCTGGTCACTTTTAAGTGGTGACTTGTTGGAATGTCAGAGCAGATTCACATTCATGAGTCCTTGAAGGCTTTTCCTTCTCTGGAAGTAGATTCCTAGGTAGTCTCAAAATTTAGCAGCTCTCGCCATTGAGTACTTAATAGAGGCTGGTTGGATTGCCTCCTTTACCTTCACTAATCCGCCCTCCCTCCTGAAGACCGCTCACAGACCCCTCTGGCTCAGTTGCCTTGGGAGCCGTGAGCACGTGCAGAGGGTCGGGCTGCATGGAGAGAGGGTGTTGTTGTTGGCTGGGCCCAGGAGGGGAGCCGCGCTCACCCCGGGCTCCTGCAGCTGCGCTGGGTGACTGACCCTCCCGCTGCTGGGACGGGCAGGAGGCAGAGGCTGGCACAGGGGCCGCCTGGCTCTTCAGAGGAGAGGCCGGTCTTACTTAGAAGCCAGACAACTCTCGTTTCTCCTCCGAGGGCAAAGTTTCAAAGGCCCTGGCAGGAGGGAAGTCTTCTGGGCCCAAGATTCTCTCTCTCTCTCTCTCTCTCTCTCTCTCTCTCTCGGGCTTTTGTGACTTGTAATATGAGGTGAGCCAGGGGCTCTTCTGCTTCCCCTCCTGCTCCCATCCTCAGACATGAAGTTGGCAAAGGCCGGAAATAGATTTTGTAAGTCATCCTTGCTAGCTGTGGCGCAGCCTCTGACCATTTCTCCTCTTCTATGTCCCCCAAGGGGAAATCCGACCTTTGTCAAAAGCTTGAGTCAAAACTCAAGATGGAAGTTTCTAGGCGACGAGTCTTATTTTGATTCTGCTTTACCTGCTTGGGCACCGGGAACCCAGGGGCCTTCATGTGCTGAGAACATGCTTGCTCATGAAGGAAAATTTGGAATTTAAGTCAAAAAGGTCTTGTGACTTGTTTTAAGTTTGGTGAGGTTGTTGTGAATTAAAACCAACGACCCAAACTTTAAAAAGCTGTATCTTCTCCCCAGAAAAAAGAATCAGATATAGGATTAACCTGACTTTTATTATGTAATAATCTTTAAACTTTCACATTCTAATAGCACATAAAAGGCTTTACTGTACTCATTGGCTTATACTGTAAGAGCATTTACAAAATGTGCAGTTTGACAAGAACGTCTGAATTTATCCAGAGAAAGAATACCATGTTTGAAGTTAATTTTCCATTTCTCTTAAAGAATTTTCCCCTCTGAAACACTTGATTCAGACCTTACCCTCTAGACAAGATGACAAATGTCCGGTTGACTACTCAGGTCCTATCCTTCCCACAATCCTCATGGAATAAGGACACATGCTTTTCAAAGACTGATGTTGAACTTTGCATAAACCTAAGGATCCCGTGTCATGAAGAGACATGGGGACAGGGAACCCACTTTATCCTCCAGCCTTTTTTAGAACTTTTCTTCTTCATCATTCCTCTCAGGTTTTCCCCACCTCCTCAGAACATCAGAGGGAGCAAAACTGAAAGTAGTTTGGTAACGTCTGCAAACTCTCTAGTAGAGGGTGTTCTAGCCTGAGCTCCGTGTCAGGATCTGCAAGAGTTTTGAACTTGTCTGGCACAAATTGGTGAATAACTGTGTTCATTTTTCTTTTCTACTAAATGGCCCATTTGTAACCTTTTCTGTAACAACCCCATAAATCCCATGTATTCACATGTTGGGTGCCCAGTGGGGAGAAGAGAAGGTGGAGAGGAGGGTTAAGGGCAGCTTGCGCTTTGGAAGCTGCGTGGCTCAAATATCCCAAGTCTCCGGTGTCCTTGTGACTCTGGCCCCTGTTTGTGTGGTAGATGAAACCATTCATTCATTCATTCATTCACTCATGTATTAACCAATTTTTACTGGTGACCAGCTAGAACAGAGGTGTGATTCTGAAGTACTGGGAGAAGAGCAGTGAACTAGGAAAAGAAGTTCTCATACTCACGAGGCTCGAATTCCAGTGGGGAGGTCATAGGTAACCAGGAGAAATCGTGAGATGGGTGGCCAGAGAGTGAAAGTGCTCAGAGAACAAAGCAGAGAAGGGAGAGAGAGTGTTGGGATAGGGTGGGTAGTGATTTCAAATAAGGGGACTTGTTGCCTCTCCAGGGTGTTTGGATCCTGATGTCTCCTGTCTGCAACTCATAGGCACTCATGTATCTGTTAAATAAAAAAAACTCAAAAAAAAACCCCCTTATAATAATTAAGATATCCCCATAGATTTATCTACACCAAATAATGAACTGTAGTGCTTATTTATATATAGATTTCACATTTCTTTTCCATTTCTGAACTGAGTGCTGACCCATTGAGTTATACAGCTATTTCTGCATTTTTTTTTTGGAGAAGGTACTGATGCCCTTTGTTTTATGAAAGAATTTTGATATTTCCCTCCAAAGAATGTTTGCCCACAAATGGAGAAACGGCACCGCCATTCTAAGGAAACAAACCTGTCATCATAAGTAATGGTTGAAACATCACCTATGTAGTGCTCCAATCAGAAGTGCTCAAGTTGAATCTAAGTGTGAGGAAACAACTGGACATGTTCTTATTAGTATGGATGTTGCAAAGGAAAAGGAAATTTCGGGCCACTGTCTCAGATGAACATAGATGGAAGACAGAGCAGCTAAATGCAACACAAGGTCATGGACTCAATCCTGGTTTGGCAAAAAAAAAGAGAGAGAGAAAAAAAATCCCGAAACTGTAAAAAACATTATTAGAAAAATTGGGAAAATTCAAAGATAGACTGGCTGTATATTAGGTAATAATACTGCATTAACAATTAATTTCCTAATTGTGATAATTACATTGTGGTTAGAAAGGAAAAAGGAAACCGTTCTGAGCCCTTGGAGATACATGGTTAACTGGGGGTCAGGGTATATGGAAGAGTCTTAAATGGTTGAAAAAATCTCCCCGTCTTTTTTCTCTCTAAAAATACTGAAAAATGCTGTAAAAAAAAAAAAAATGGTGATTTTAGATGAAGAGTCTACTGGTATTCATTATCTTATTCTTGTAACTTCTGAAAGTTTAAAACTTTTCAGAATTAAATTTTGGGGAAGGAATAGGAAGTGGTGGCAAAGATACTTCTTTCATCTGGTTAGCTAGCCCATGTCACCATTAAGTATGGTGTTAGCTGTGTTTGTTTTTGTAGATTCCTTTATGAGGTTGAGGAAATTCTTTTCTATTTCCAGTTGGTTGAATTTTTTGTTTAAAGATTTTATTTAGTATTTCCAGAGAGAGAGGAAGGGAGAGGGGCAGAGACAGAGAGAAACATCAATGTATGGTTGCCTTTCACCTGCCTCCAGCCATGGACCTGGCAGGAGACCTGGCTTGCAACCTGGTTATGTGCCCAGGCTGGGAATCAAACCAGTGACCTTTGGGTTCACAGGCCGGTGCCTTATTGGCTGAATATTTTAGGATGAATAGCGTTGCTCTTGTTAAATACATTCTTTGCATCTATTGAGGTGATCATGTGGACTTTTGTCCTTTGTTGTATTAAAAGGAGTGTATTATATTCATTGATTTTCATGTTAACTCAATCTAGTTATGGTGCCTAATTCTTTTTATATGTTGCTGGATTCAATTTGTTAGTATTTTGTTAAAGATTTTAGTGTCTGCAGGCTTCTTATGATGTCTTTGGATCTTGATCACGATAATAGCCTCGTAGACTGAATTGGGAAGTATTTCTCCTGTTTTATATTTTGAGAAGGATTTGTTTTAATTCCTCTTTAAACATTTGGTAGGATTCAATGGTGAAACCATCTGGGCCTGGGCTTTTTTACTTGGGGGAAGTTTTATGATTACTAATTTAACTTTTTAAACTTGTCATGGGCCTACTTAGATTTTTAATCTTTTCTTGAGTCAGATTCAGGAGGATGTGAGTGTCTGGGAATTTCCATTTCATTTGGATCGTTTAGTTGGTTGGCACACAGTTATTTATAGCGCTCTCTTACAACCTGTTTCATGCGTATAAGGGTAGTAGCAATACACCCACTTTTATTGTTGTGTATAGTGATTTGAGCCTTCTCTCCTTTTCTCCTGTTCAGTCTCTCTAATGGTTTGTCAATTTTGTTGAACTGTTTAAAATACTCGCTTTTGACTTCATTAAATTCCTCTATTTTTCTATTCTCTATTTTATTTGTTTCCATTCATTATTATTTTCTTTTCTTCCTGATTGCTTTCGATTTTATTGTTTCTCTTTTTAATTTCTTAAGGTGAAAAGTTTAGATTATTAACTTGAGATTTTCATCTTTTTTTAATATTGGTGTTTAGTGGCATGAATTTTTCTCTGAGCACCGCTGTAGTTGCATCCCAGAAGTTTTATATGTTGTGTTTTTATTTTATTGACCTGAAAGTGTTTTCTAAATTTTTCTAATCCCTCTTTGATATATTGATTTTAAGAGTGTGCTGTTTAATTACCATCTGCCTAAAGGAAGAGTGGGTTTTTAGAAGTCCTTCTCTACCATTCTACCAAAATACTCTCATATTTCATTTCATCAATTCATTTTATTTAAGCAGTAGGAACATCCTTGAGGTTGACTCTTTCCTTGTGCCCTAAGTTTTTTCCTAAGATTATACATTTTTAGAAATATATTTTCTTGGTCCAAAGGTGCTAATATTCTTACTTCTTATTAATGCTTTGTCAATTTGCATCTCACAAAGATGCTCAATTCACACTTTGGCCACTAGTGTAAAGGTGCGTTTTCCTGCATGCTTAGCAACTCTGGATATTATACTATATACAATTTTCTTTTATTATCAAGTTAGAAAATACAGCATTCTAATTCTACCTTTTTCTCTTATTTAGATAAATTACTATAACAGGTATGTTAATGGCCAAAAAAAATGTGATCTAAATAAAAAGTATTTTTCAAAAAGCAATCAAATATGTTGTTATTAAATTCTGAGAGAGATTTTGGTTTGTCTTTTTAAGTAAGATTGGTGTTTACAGTGTGTGAGTGAACCCCCAACTAAAATCATCATGCATTCTTGGCTAGGTTTTGGTGGGAAGGAGGCACCTTACCCAACTCTATTATTGGCCAAGGAAACTAGGAGGAATAATGATAAAACCAGAAAGCGGGGCCCATGCAAACAGCCAGGGCTAAATTTGATGAGTCCTCCAGAAATCAAAATTGCTAACCTCTGATGCTCTGTTTGCGCACAGCCGCTGCTGCTGGGAACATGGGGCCATTTTCAGGAAGTCACTGACATGTCACATTGAAGTAGCAGTAGGGTAGATTTGACAGATAGACATCGCCTGGTCACCAAGAGTCCCCCAGGAGGGGTGCTGCTAATGTTGGTACATTCTTTGTAAACATTGATGGTTCAGTTTTTGGCCACCTGCACTTTGTCATTTATCTCTTCTTTGGGGGGTACAGCTGGAGAGAGGTCCCTGGGGTTGGTGGTCCGAGTTTGACCTCTAGTGCAAGTTGGCACAGAGAACAAAGCAGCCAGTCCACGTTTTCTGATCATTCCTTTTTTCTAGAAATAGAGAACAGGCCAGATGAGGGAGATTTAAGGAGCACATCCCCCCTATTTCAGAGTGGACCAGCCCTTCTCTGCCAGGGCACCTTCCTGATACAATTCTTATGAGAATGTTCTCCTAGGTTAAGGCAGAATTCAGTGACTTGCCTTCCCATATCCAATTCACTGCATGGCTTAATATAAATAACAGTAAAACCATTGAACCTTCACATTGGAAAGGGCATTGAGATAATCTAGTGATCCTGGGCTAGTTGCTTCATCACAGATGAACTTTCTCATCTATGAAATGAAGGATTTGTGTTAGTCAATGGTTCTCAACCCTTTCTGTGCCCTAATCTTCAGAGGGCTAGATTCACTATTAAAATTTTAATTTTAAATACAACAACAATAAAATTTTTTTTTTAATTACTTTTAATTGTATTTGTTTTGAGTTGATTTCACATGTACATGTATGTTTAAGGCACAAGGTGATGCATGGTGGAAACAAAGTCTCCTAGCCACCCCTGTCACTCAGTAGCTTAGTTTTCTCTGGAAATAATCACAATTTGAAGGTGTTTCTGTTTTCTTCACACATAGTTTGTGCATTTACAGCCATAAACACACTATTTCTTTTTACACCTGTCTATTATCTTTACAGATAGTAGTATTTTATATACTTTGCTCTGTGTTGCTTTTTTTCATTTAATTATATATCTTATATATTGTTCCCAATCAATGTAATTAAGAGCTATTTCACTATTTTAATGGTTGCATGCTATTTAATTTACTTGTGGATATAGGGTAACATGTTTATATATATAAGTATATATTCTTTCCAATATTTTGCTTTTACAAACAATGGTCTAATTAAAATACATTTGTACCTATTTTATTTCACACAAGTGAAGATATTTCTTTAGAATAAAAATTTTTAAACTAGTATTTTTGGATCAAAAAGCACATATATTTTAATTGCTGATGGATCCTGCCAAGGTGCCCACCATGAGGGTTGTGATTTTCACCTCCATTTACAGTGTGTGAAATGCCAGTTGGTCCAACCTTGACAGTACAGTATTTTTATTGTTTTACTTTGTCAATATGATTGGTAAAAAATATTATGTCATTGAATTTTTGAGCTATCTTACTATGAAGACAATTGAATACCTTTTTGTACTGGAATACAACACATTTAAAAAATCAATGATGATAATACCTATCCAGATTTTAGAAATGTTAAAATACAACAAACTTAGAATTGGTAAAGTATGATACAAGAATCCTACATATTTTTCATTCTGTTAAATGTTTTCTGTTTATTTCTCTACTGGTTTGTTGGTATATATTTCTAAGGGCTCTTATATTGAAGAAACTGGCCCTAAGTCTATGATATGTATTACATTTCCCAATTTTTCATTGTTGATCCTATAGTCTTTTTCATGCAGAATAGTTTTATTTTGATATAGTTAAATTCATAGAGCTTTTTCTTTATTGGCTTCTGGGTTTTGTGTTAATATGACAAAAGCCTTTCATACTCTGAAATTAAAAAAGTAATTCTTCCCATTTTTTCTTACTATTCTGACTGTTTTATCTAAATATTATGTCATTTATCATTTCATTGTATCATCTTAAAAAACAGTCTAAATAGCATCCAGTTGATATGTTGATTGGAGTCATATCTGGACTTTCCATATAACTCAACATATCATCGGACAATAACAATTTTACTCTCTTGTTAGGGTGTGTATGTTTTAGTTCTTCTCTTGTGCCATTGCTGCTTGGCACCTTGAGAGCAACCTAAGTGCATCTCTGTCTTGTTCCTAACTTGAGTGGCAACATCTCAGTGTTTCTTTATCGCCCATGGTGGCAGTTATTTTGGGTTGATACGGCATCATGTTAAGGAAATATCCATCTCACCCTATCTTATTAGGACTGCAAATAATGTATTACAGTAGAGTTCTTGAATATGTTTGTTATTGAATGCTTTGAGATTAGAATCTGTTCTTTCTGAGCTGTTAATGACTAGAAAAGGAGATGAAACGGCTCTTCTAAAACTACCCAAACTGAGCTTGATGAGGGCTCTCTATTAGTAAAAGAGAGAACTTGCTTTCAGGAAAGACTCTCCTTTTGTTGTAGTTGGCCTTCTTGGTCACTGCATGCAAAACAAATGTTTAAACCTTATGCCCACCCCCAGGTGAGAATAGTAGACTTGGGTGTTTAGTAATATCATTGCTATCTATTTGAAAACAATTAGTACTTAATGTCATAATATATAAAATGTAAGAGTCCTGTGCCTGAAAAGTGTGCATCCCCACACCAAGTTCATAAATGTAAACGACAGCTCATTTTCTTTGTCCTTTAGGGAGAGGGGAGCATCCTAGGATTAAGGGGAGAGAGAGAGAGAGACATGAAGAAAAAGCTACTCCAAACTAAGGCTAAAATGTCCAAGTCGACTTTTCTTGGCCTATTTGGCTCATTTTAGGGTTTGTTCCTAGAAAATTGGACATTCCTCAAACATTTTTCTTCAAGAGCACCACTTTGCCTGCATCGCTAGGCTTATACTGTGATCCTATGTTGACTAGTTTCTTGAACAGAGCAGGGAAATGATTGACAAGCGTTTTTGTTGAAATAAGGCCATCTTGGAAGGTGGCCTTCCAGGTACTCCTGATAAGATACCATGTTTCTGCCGCTCTTCTCTCTCAGTCAGCAGGTTATCCAGTTGCTTTGAGCTGCAGATGTTTTCATGCCACCATCTTTCCCCACGTACCTTGCAAACCACCTGTTCCTTCAAGCATGGTGTATCTTCTCCCCTCGCTGGCTCAGGACGTGCAGTGTTTCACGTTTGCAGCCTTTTCCTTCTCTTCCTCCTCTATTCGCCTTGGAAAGTGAGCTTTGATGTCATCTCTCGTGAAGCCTTACCTGCTCACCCCAGTTCCTCCTTTCTCTCCATGCATTTTGCCCATGGCTCACTGCTCTACCTATCACATTGCTGTAGAATTCTGTTTGTGTTTCCTGAGTGTTAGGAATACTCACACATGTCATGGTATTAAGAAGGTTATACTTCATTTTTTTTATCGAGATAATTCAGCAGGAAAACTTTTTGGTCAATGGAAATAACTAAGAGATCTGGCCTGAAAGTATCAAACCATATAATGGTTTTTAATAACATTGACATTGGCTCGGTACTTTTGGGACAGACCTCATACGTTTTGGGGTTTAGATGGGCTAGTCCAAAGTGTACTTTTAATGTTTAACTTACGAATTTAGTTATACTACATATTTAAAATAATTTGCTAGAAGCAGCGTTATTTAAGGAACATAGCTCTTCTCTGATCACATTCCATAGAACAATTTTATTCAAACTGACCGCACCCATCTTCAGCAAGGACCTCTGACATCAGTAGGGTTACTCTTCATGTCATCTGGTAGTTTTCCAGAGTAAACCATCTTTACCTTCATTTCCTTTATCTGAGATCCAGTACTAATGAAGTCCATGCAGGATGTTGTCACAAGTCCCCACAGATGTGACATTAGAAACGTTGGTTTGGTCACTTATGTCTAGGGTTATATTCATGAGTTGAACTTTATCATGTAACCATGTGTTATACCACTTTTTAATGTGGTCTTGTGAAGTTTTGTTTAAGATAATATTCTATGATTATTAAATGTGAACTTTTGCTCCAGGAATAATTACCATATCCTTGTTAAATTTCTTTTCTACTGATTTTATTTGGCGACCTCTGTCAGCTAGTATTGATTGGCATATATTTGGGCTAATGGGTCTTACTTAAATAGTAATTGGAGGTTTAGAATGAAGTAATTTAGTAAATGCCTTCTTAATGAGAGGGATTTGCGAATACTTGAATTTAAGAGGGATTTCTTTTTCTGAAGTATAATTTTGGGTTTTAAAGAAACCTCCTCAACTTACAGTGGGAATCTACAGTTTTTGTTGAGAACTTGATATTTTTGTCTTATGTTTCTCTTTATCCAGGTACTGATTCTAGCAAGGTAATCTGTTTAAAAATAAAGAGATTTAACCACTGTTAACATGTCTGCCTTAAATACTGGGAAAATGGTAAAATGAAACCAGTTTTGTTTTTTTTGTCTGAGAATTGCTTTGAAATTGGCCAAATCTGGCTTTCAATTTATTCATACTTTTGACTTCTGGTTTGATTTTCAGGTAAACTCCTTAAGTTCAAAGAATTTCAGTTTTCTCCTTTATAGAAAAGCTGTAACTACACACCTCACAAGACTGTTACGAAATTGAGAATGTCTAAAATACATGTGCATACACACCATGCATGCATGTGCATACATATGTGTATGAAACGCCTTCATTTTCTTCCTCCAGAACTGCTTTTTCTTCTACCAGCCTCCTTTCCCTGAGTTCTCTACCCAGTGCGACTGCCTGGTGTGTTCGTCCTGCTCTTAGCCAACTGCTGTCCGCAGTACCGCTGCGCCTTTTCTTTTATTCTCTGGATTCTGCCATCTCAAGAGGACAGTCCATAAGCCGAAGCAGTAATGGCAACACCTGGAATCTTGTTGCTTCTCAGAGTGGAATGTGCAGATGAATCATCGGAGGCTCTTGTGAAAATGTAGATTCTGACCCAGTAGGTCTGGGGTGAAGCCCCTGATTCTGCATTTCTAACAAGCAGGCCCTTGGTCCAGGAACATTGCTAACCCTTTAAGAACTTATTAGAAACTTGTTTGGTGGCCTCTGAAGGCATCACAGGAAATAGAAGGCATGCTTTGCTTATGCAAAGTTTCACAATACAACTGAGCTCACTCATCCTCATACCACTCTGTATGGGAGACACGTAAAAATTTCCATGAAAGGAAAACCTTATAAACCAGAACATAAATAGGAGCTTTGCTGATTTTAGTTGGTCAGGGCAAGAAAAGCAAGTTTATACTATACCTTGAAATTTCATTGGATAAGGAAAACAAGCACATTCCAGAGGTCCAGGCCCTTCTGAGAAAAGACAACTCCTTTGCTGGGATTTTTACATTGCTGTTGATGTGAAAAAGGAAAGCCAAACTTGGATTGCAGGCCCAAACTCAGTGCTTGAGGTTTAAAGCCAGCGATATTTTCCCTGTAAAAATCTCTTTGGAAAAGCTTTCAGATCTGAGTCAGCTAGGCTGAACCCATTTTCCGAAATTTTGTTTCTGGAAGCATTTAATCGAAAGGAAAAACCCCAAGAATGCATCCAGAGTTGAATGTCATGCAGTCAGGCCGCAATGGGAGGGCCTCGAAAAACAACGGGAATAAATGAAGCCAAATGAAATCTGCAAAGTATTAGGGTGAAATTGGGGAGGGGCATAGAAACTTAATAAGGGGGAAGTAAGGAAAATCAGTTTTCCAATACCAACTCTGTACTGAGATGTGGTACAAAGGGAGACAGGAATGGGAAACTCCTGTAAGCTTAAAAAAATAATAAAGTCATCGAGGCCGGAAGTTCAGAGGAGATGGGATGCCTCTCCTTTTCGTTTGAATTCCTACAAGGGATTTTAGCTGCAAAATCTCATTTCTATGCGAGTCCTCAATGCACCCTCTTTAGATTTCTCACAATATGAACATCCCTTCCCCAAATATTAAAGGATATATTCTCGAGAAGTCCGAAGATTGAGACAGGCAGAAATCTAATGCTGGTATCCAGAAGGAGCGGGCATGGATCATAAGGCAAAACGGTCTTAGTAAAGGGCAGGGAGTTAATTTTCTGCCCGCGACATATTTCATTTCATCTCTCTAAACTGTAGATGCGCTGTGACTCCTGTTGGCCATTTTACAACCTGATGGGACATGTCTATAGGAAACTGTACACATTCCTTTCTGCATCCCTTCACCGGGGTCTCTCTCCTGAGATGGGAAGGAGACACCATCTGAAACCCTGGAAAAAACAAAATCAAAGAAAATAGTGACAACACGCTAGCAAATACAATGCACCAGCCCCAAGTTATACCAATAAACTGCATGTAGTAACCATCACAACCAAATGAAATGATCCAAGAAGTAGGAACAAGCTTGGGAAAGACTGGTAGGAGGAAAGTCAAAGATGTCAATCATCCTAAGAAAACTCATTGAGTTCAACTGTGCTTTCAAGATGCTTTCACATGGCATACAAATGAAAAATTTAGCTTTGCGTTGTTTATACACTTGGTTTTCAAAAAGCTACCAGCTCACTTTTCAAAAAGGCAGCGTCTTTTGTTGCCAATTTTTGGGGTTGTCAGACTTCTGGAATCCCCAGATGTCTCAGTCTGGCTGCATAGTAGGCAAATGTCGCTAAAAAAAGAGCTGAAGACCTAAACATCGCATGCAAAGAAATTGCACACAGGGGCTACCTTCTGCCCCTGCTCAGGCCATGTCCCCCACCGGCCCTGCCTCTCCCAGGTCCCTGCTCAGCAAGTACACCACGCTTCGTTCACTTGTAAACCAGACACTCAGGAGCTACTACACCTCCTTCCCTCACCCGCCTCCATCCACCAAGTCTTGTGGCGTTTGTGTCATGAATAGTTCTCGAATGTATTTCCCCCCACCTGCACGCTTCTGTCCAGTTCCCGTCAAATCAACTCTCTGTTGACTGCTGGTGAAGGCTTCCTAACTAGTCTCCTTACCCTGGCTAGTTTGAATAGGTTTAAAGTTGAACGGATCTCTTTATTTTGCACTTAAAAAAATGGATTCAAATGAATTTAAATGTCATTTATATACTAGAAACTTCACTTGGTTCAGTGTACAATTCAATGATTTTTTAAAAAGATTTTATTATTTTTAGAGAGAGGGCAAGGGAGAGAGGGAGAGAGACATCAGTGTATGGTTGCCTTTCACCTGCCTCCAGCTATGGACCTGACTGGAGACCTGGCTGACTGAGAATCGAACCAGTGACCTTTGGGTTAACAGGCTAGCACCTTATCCACTGTGCCACCAGCCAGGGCTCAATGATTTTTAAAATAGATTAAGAGCTGTGCAACTATGACGAAAATATTACATTCTTTTTTCAAAACTTTTATTATGGGAAACTAGTGTCTACAAAAGCAGAGAGAATAGTGTAATTTCATCTGTGAACATTTCAATATGTATTTTTAAAAGAGAACCACTGTTTAAAAATCATAACCATGAATACATTATCATACCTTTGAAAAGCTACCAATAATTCCTTAATGTCACTAAGTGTTCGGTCAGCCTTTCAATTTGCCTCTCACTTTTTTTGTTTGATTGGTTGGTATTCAGACAAGGTTCATATATTCCAGTTGATTTACCCTCTTAAGTGTCTCTTAATTGCGCATTTCCCTCTTCTTTTTGTCACTAATTTATCTGTTGAAGAAATCACATTGTTTGCACACTAAAACTTTCAAGATGCTAAATTTCCTGAGGGCAATTCCATTGTGTCATTTACCATGTTCTTCTGCCCCTTAGACACTGGTTGTTTTATGTATAGGGTTAATCAGCTATAGGTTTGATTCTCTTAAAAGAATATGTTACAGGTGGTGTCATGAACTTCTGTCCAGGGTCACCTAACCTGGTTGCGCCTACTTTTCTGAGGGTAAGTTTGAGCTGTGGATTTGAACTGTGGGTTGTTCGTCTGGTCTGTCCATCTTCAAGTTTTTACCCTTCCCTCTGAGATTCATAGCAGTCGTTGAAAATCATGCCTCACAAACAAACCGCAGACCTCTCTGCCTTTTATACAATGAACTTTTCAGAATGAAAATCTGGTCATATCTTTCTTCTGCGAAAACCCTTCCAGGTTTCCCATCGCTCCCTCTCCTTTCCCCCTCTGCCCCTGCCGCTGAATGTCACTGTAGCCTGTTGGGATATTCCGGTCTGTTGTCTGGTGCCCTGACCAGCCCGGCGAGGCACAGCACGGAGGGACCAGGATTGTATCTGACGGGCGCTGCTGCTCACTGAACGCGTGCTGAACGGATGAAACGAATGAATGAGTTCATAGGTTAAACCGGAGGAGGATTAGATCATCTATAGAAAAGGCGTGCTGTGTGGGTTTCCCCCCTTTTCTGAATGTGGGGAAATGAGAAAGGCAAGTAGAGGTTGAAAAAAACGAGAGAGCTGAGCCAAGAGGCGCTGCTTTGGAAGAGTCCCGGTGTTGGTGACAGTGGTGACAGTCCGGTCGGCCATGTGTGGCTGCACTCACTGCTGACCTCGGGGAGGCAGCAGACCGGAGGTCCCTGCAAGGCCCAGGGTTACATTCGTATTTGGGGGGTAAAGTGAGGAGGTGCATCCTTGAAACACGACGTGCTGTGCTCTGTGACTCTGTGCGAGGTGGGCCCGTGTCCCATTTCAATGGCCCTTGAAGTTGTCATTGTGATGTGATGAATTTGGGTCAGTCACAGCAGCCCACTCATCTGCTGTCATCTGTCGAGTCTTCTGGCCACACTGTGCAGCCCAGTGCCAGGGCAGTTGGTCACAGTGTTGAACTTCCTTCCATCTGCAAGGATGGAAGGAAGTTCCACCATTCATTTTAGCTGATTGGCATATTCTCAATTATTTTCCTCTTTTTTAAAGGATGCTTCCAAATTTGTTTGCTTTCTTACCAGTGTTTCTAGTCCCTCTGGTTCCTCTCACTTTGGGGGAAGCAGAAGATCAAGTGCCTTTGGGATTCCACAGGAAAGAACCTCTCATTTCATTCTCCATACTCTGAAATTTCAGCTGCATGAGCACTGATTCTCTTGGGTTTAGGGACACATTTGCAGAAGTCAACGTAAGGTAGATAGAGCATGCAGGTTAGGAAAACTGGGCTCTTGAGTCAGTATAGCTGGGTTTGTGTTCCACCTTCCCCTGCAATTCGCTGTGTGACTTTGGACAAGTTCCTTAACTGCTCTGTGCTTTCATTGCTTCAATTGTGAAATAGGACAATAATATGAATCCTTCAGTGTTGGACAGAGGTGAAATGCTTTGCCGAAAGTGTTTAGGAGGAGAGCACCTCGTCCATAGCAAGAGGCATGAGAGCGATGCTTGTTCAGGCCACTGGGATGGGTGCCGCCAACCCATACCTCTGAGAAACGGACCCACAGGGATGGAGGGGAGCCAGGAGCGCTCAGGCACTGGTACCTATAGGCGCTCGTGGACACGGATGCTCCTGGGACACTGCCCACGTTCCTTTAGGGAGTTGCAAAGTGCACAGGCGCAGAAAAGTTCAGTTGATCCTAAGAGGGGGACTGCACAATCCCATTACAGTTGAGCATGGGAAAAACGTGTTGGATTAGTGTAGTATTGGTTTTTCGCTACTGCCTGATAATTCTGACCAGAAAGGGCTCTGCCGAAGATGGAGGGGCCCTAACCCTGAGGGGCTGAGCAAGGGGGATGTTTTCTGAGTCCGGGGCCCCTGGGCCCCTGCTGGGAATAGTGCCCCTGGAAAATGACACCTGTTCTTATCAGCAGGAACAGTAGCATTTGGGGAATAATGGCCTGGGCGTGTCCTTCAGCTAGGACCCTCCAGAGTCAGCCAAAAGGGACAATGAGAATACTGCTAAGTTTGAAGGCTTTTAAAACAAACTCAGTCAGGACCGTCCCTGGTTGTATTTATTATTGCACTGATGAAAACTTTTGTTCGGGGGTCGCCTCCCGTATCTTTTTATCCTCTCCCCGGAAAAATAACGGGATGCTTGCCAGTTACCTTCCTGAAATAAAGAGACAGCATGCTCAGATAGCCCGTGGTCCCCCGTGACTACATAAAACAGACCTGTAAGGGTTTTCTGCTCTGATTGGTCTTTGAGGAATCACCGCACGGGACCGTGGTCTCTCTACTTTGTTTCTCGAGTGGTCAAACCTATTTAGTGCGATGCCCAAAAACTTTCTCAAGTGAACCGTTAAGTGCCAGGGCTTAAAATTTGCAACACTCAGCTTTCCCTTTTCTTTCAGAATTGATTGAGCTCTCCCTAACGTCTCTGATTACTGACGGCAGCTTAAGAAAATATCTGCAATTTCTTTTCACTCCTGGGGTGAAATTAATCCGGATCTGAATCGAGACTTGAATGTCTTCAAAGGGATTGGGTCACTGTTATCGACTCGCAGTGGATGTTAAATTCTTCACACTGGCCCTGGTTGGTAGCACAGTGGATAAGGTGCCGGCCTGCGAACCCAAAGGTCGCAGGTTCGATTCCCCAGCCAGGGCACATAACCAGGTTGCAAACCAGGTCTCCAGTCAGGTCTGTGGCTGGAGGAGGTGAAACGCAACCATACAGTGATGTCTCTCTCCCTCTCTGCCTCTCTCCCTTCCCCTCTTTCTAAAAAGAATGAAATAAAATATTAAAAAAAAAAAAAATTCTTCACACTGCAGTGTCCTCTGCAGTCCCCAGTTTCCCAGTTTTATCCGATCCGCTCCTCCCTCAGACGAAACACTTCTGTTCATCTTCCCACTCTCCTGCTGAATGCATGCTTCTTACTCAAAGGAAAAGCCACTTGGGGGCCAGGGGTGTGGTAGAAGGAGGGAGCATTAATAGGCAGTTTGTCACTTAATACATATTCCTGGCAAATAATGAATTTTCCGGTCGGATGTTGGTGTTAGTCAATGTTGCTACTATTTTATTACCAGTGACAGGAATCTTTTGTAAAGCAGAACTCGACTTGATATGAAACCCAGAAGGGGTTGGAGAGGCTTGACTGAGACGGGGTGAAGCCGGGATTGGAAGACGGGGCGCTCACTCCATGGTTTCCTGCTTTCCCTGCTGGGGGAGTCTCGTGAGTTAGTCACAGGTCCCTTATGAAGGCTGGTCATTTGAACTTGGGGACATTCTGGTTCGGTATATATAGGAGGTGGCCCTTCGAATCAGGAAGTTTTCAAGGCTACTTTGTGATGCTAGTGATAACCATGGAGAGAGGCAGTAATTCTCAAATGTGAACCCCTGAGGTGCTTATTAAAAACCCTCAGAGGTGCAGATACAGTGAGTCTGGGGGGAGCCTGTGCATTTCAACACATTCCCTGAGGCTGCGGCTCGTGCCCAAGAACCACTGGACAGAAGGGCTGGCTGACTCTTGATCAGCATGGAGGCCTGCACGTCTAACTTTGTTCTTGTTATTTGTGACATTGTAACCTCTGTCCCCAGAGATCCAGTCTCTTGTGTTGGGTGCCTCTATCAACAGTGCTTAAGCTTGTCATCAAAAGCCAGTAGTTGAGCCCAGGCTGGTGGCTCAGTGGATAAGGCACCGGCCTGCGAACCCAAAGGTTGCTGGTTCGATTCCCAGCCAGGGCACATAACCAGGTTGCAAGCCAGGTCTCCAGCCAGGTCCGTAGCTGGAGGCAGGTGAAAGGCAATCATACATTGATGTGTCTCTTCCTCTCTGCTTCTCTCCCTTCCCCTCTATAAAAATAATAAAATCTTAAAAAAAAGAAGAAAAGCTAATAGTTGAGTGTTATGAATGAGAATTGAGCAAGAGGTACATTTATTTCAGTCTGGCTTAACATCCGCTACTTCTTTTGTCACGGCTGGTGTCCAAAACCACTGCCTGTGGCCTGTGGCCTGTGGCCTGAGCTGCACTGATGGGGTTTAAAGTGACCAGCCACATCCAGTTGGCCATTCACCCTTCCTTGCTGGGGGAAAACAGAGACCAAACTGGTTTGAAGGTTCTCATTATGAGCTGTAGAAAACTAGGCTGACTCCAGAGACGAGGCCTGGGAGTAGAAGGAACAGTTTCTCTCTTAGCAACTGAATGGAAATGGGCGTCTTCCATCCGCCGCACCCCCATCCCCTGAAACATGAGGGAAGGCTCACCTTTAGCACAGGTGGCTCAGCTTTATAACCTCCCGACCTTTACTTAGAAAGTCTCTACGCGGATCTTAACTGTCACCTTGGAAGGGCCCTGGCAAAATTCTGCATACCTCGCAGAAGCGGTGGGGTGTAACAGGATGCTAAGACGAAGACGAATAAGTTCCTTTTTCATTTCCAATCCAAATGTGTAGTGCTTCACGTCTCTGACCCTTTGGATGCAGATCGGCTGTGACTTTATCACAAATACGCCCTGGGAGGGTCCGTGCTGCAGAGAGACCGTGCTGTGTGTGTGTGTGTGTGTGTGTGTATGTGTGTGTGTGTGTGTGGAAGGGGGGCTTTCCCTTGGAGCTGCTGTATGTCTGGAAGACAAGAGACCCATTTTTAGGAGGTAAAAAAAAATCACAAAACAAAAACTGGAAAAAAGAAAAAGAGAAAGAAGAAAAGCATATGGTCTTATGCCTTGTCTCTTGCGGGAATTGAAAAGCGCTGCTTGCCTTGCTTCAGGAAGGGGTCAGATGGAGGAAAATGTCAGTTTGCCGCTCCAGGTGCCCTCGTGCCTGACGCATCAGTGGAATCCATCCTCTGTCCGTGTTCAGGATGGGACGAGAAGATCTATGTTTGCAAGGACGGGGGAGCAGTACCCCCTGCCCCCGAGGGATGAGCTGCTCTGCAACCGATTTCGTGACCCCCTGGAAGACGTCGATCTGTGGGGACCCAAAGTCTGATTTTGAACATGAGTTGCGGGCGGATTGCATCACTGTGTCTAGCGTACAGCTTTGGAGAAAGACAACACCACTGCCCTTCTTCAGTTTCCTGCTTGTCCGCTTGTCTGCAGTAGGGGCCGGGGCTTCAGCTTTTCCATAAATCACACGGCACGGACAGCTGGGTTAGGAGGAGGAAGCCGTGCAGGTTGGCAGGCCAAGGGCCGCTCTCTGGGCAGGGGGACAGGGTCAAGGGCTCCATTTACTACCCAAGGTTGATTCTTGGCTCAGTATCTCCCACTCAGACTTCACCTCTGCGAGTCCAGAGGTGGTAGAAACATTGCGCCTTCCTCTGGGCTGCATCGTTTGTACTGATTTGTACCCTCAGCCTCAGTAAAGCCCTTGGAGGGTGACCTCATGTGGCCTGATGCTGCTGCGTCTGCTGTCCTCCTTGGAGGGATGTCACAGGCACAAACTTCTCTTTCTCACATTCCAGGGAGTTCAGGCACCAGGGCCGCTCATCTGTTCATGGATCCGGTTACACGGAGCTCTGTTGTAGTCTGGGCCCCCCGCTTCATGCTGGGGGTACCGCTGTGTTTAGGACCCACGTGGTTCCCGCTTCGTGGAGCTAGAATGAAGAGTGAAAGCCAGTCAACCCGTGACTGCAGAAGCGTAATAAGGAGCAGGCATGTGATGAAGCACCCGAAGCTCTGGACACAGGTTTTCTCAGAAACCGGTACACGGAGCCAGCAAGGCTGCGCAGGACGGGGGACTGATCATCGTTTGGGGGGAGTGGCAGAAGCTGTTCTTTCAGGTTTCCTGCAAGAAGGAATAGCCAGGCTGAAATCTGGAAAATGAGGGCGGATGTGGCAGAGGAAGGAAGCACTTGGATGGGAAGCAGACAGCAGGGGCAAAGGCCAGAGGAAACGCGGAAGGTGCTAGGGGTGGTTGGGAATGAGTAGAGCAGGCAGAGGAAACGGAGGGGGAGGGACGCAGTTGGAGATTCCCCCTGCAGGACCGCTGGGGGATTTAAGCAGTGACACACCTGAGGGGCAGGATTCCTGGACTATATTACCCAGAATTATCCCCTTGGCGCCGTTTCTGCTGACTCCCAGCAGGCAACAGTGCCAGTCAGTGATGGGCAAAGTGAGGACAGAGAAGGCAGTTGTCAGTGCACTTTGCAGACAGCATGGATTGTTCTGTGGCATTTTACCGCTTATGGATGTATCTGTCCCAACAGAAAATCAAAAACCAAAACATCTCTCTCTGAAGAGTGCACTTCTTCAAAAAATTACACACACACACACACACACAAGCACGCACACATGTATCCACCCACACTTGCAGGTTTTATAGGCATGTGTGTGTGCCAGAAGGGGGTTAAGATGGGTAAGGGGTTGGGTTCACGGGCACTTTCCATTCAAGTTTGTCGATTGCTCTACAAATGCGTGTGTTTGCCTTGGTGGGAGCTGCTTCCCTAACCTGAGGAAAGACTCACCGTGAGCTCAAGGAAGAAAAAGGCTCTCGATTTGGACAGAGCTCATGGAAATGTGGCAAGAGAGGCTTTTAAATGTTTTGAAACTTTTGGACAAATATTGTCGGATGACTGTCTATTTAACATGTGTTCCAACCACTCATGTTGATCATCTGTGAATTTTTGGGCAACAGCGCATGATCGATTGTGATCAAGTTTTCTTCTATGTAATGAAGGGACACTAATTTCCTTGTGTGGCTTTGTGATAGCATGTTATAATAAAAATACAAGCTCTTCCCCCGTTCGAAAGATCTTAATCTGACATATGAATGGGAATGTAATAAAACAGTATTTTTTACACATGCCTCTTTGGAAGGGCAGGATTTGTTGGCTTTTATGTATACTAGGGACTGTGAATGAAGGTTTCGGTGGGATATTCTGCCTGGTTTTCTCCACCATCATTGGCGGTAGGGTGTGCCTTTCCAGAGGAGGCATTTACACCTGTGCTCACTCACAAACGCATTAAGTGACAGAGCTGAACTTGGGACCCATGTCTGGCCGCAAAGCAAATCTTCAGAGAATTTGTCCGAATATTGTGATTCTGGTGTTGATTGTCTATTGCTTCACCGAGGGCACCAGCTTAACATCCTCTTCTCACTGGTTGTATGGATGCAGATACAGAAAAAAGATGTTTCCCGGGTTTCTTAGTAATACTTTGTACCTGCGGACATGATTATCCTAAGAAAATGCCGAGTTTTCCAAGCTGCCCTCATCGTTTGTGCACGGGGCACTCATTCATTCTCCATTTGCTGAGTATTTATCGAGTGCTGGCCACTGCAGAAGTGTGAGACCTAGCGATGAGTCCCTGCCCTCAGGGCACTTCCTTCCTTGTGGAATATTGCTGCTCTTGAAAAGTGATGGCTGTGATGGGGTGCCAGTGAACAACAGGTGACATAACGAGTTAAGAAACGCTGGTGATCGTTCTGCTCCACGATGCCTGTCAATCATGGCTTCTGGAGTCTTCTTGCCCTTCATGAAGCTGTTTAACTTATGTAGAGACTGCTGTCATCTAATGATGGGTGTTTTAGGGATTCTTTCCAAATTGCAAGACTCAAGATGCCTGCTTTCAGTTTTGAAAATGTTCCCTTCAGGAGGACTCACTGCTCTGGTGTCCTTTGGACTGGGCATGCTCTGTGCGGGGCATGCCCCAGGGACCCTGTCCCATGCTTTGGCCCCTGCTGTCTGTTCGGAGGTTGGGAAGTTGACAGGGAAGAGAGATGTTCAGGCAGCCTCTGCCTTCATTTGCGTGGCTTCTTTGGGGAGATAAACTCCTGGAGTCCGCAAGGCCATGGAGACTTCCAGACATTGGAGACAGGATCTGAACTCCTTTATGGAAGTGTTTTCCATCAGGAAACTCCAACTCAGTGTTTAATTCAAAAATCGTTTAAAGCTTTGCAGGACGTATAATGGACCCTTGTTGTAGCCAACTTTCTGCTGCTCAGCCTGGAAGAAGAAGTAGGCTGCAAGGGTAATTTAGATTTGGCTTCACTTAACAAGATTATGACTGGGTGGACCGATCCCTTTAACATTTGCCAAAAAACAAAAAAGGCAAGGAAAGAGGCGGAAAGGGAGCTATCTTGCTGGCAGAGTGCTCAAACACGCCTTGCCTGTTCCCAGCAGCGGTCCAGGGTCTGTCTCAGATGCTGTAGTGGTCCCAAGCTGTCTGTGGCGAGAATGGCACTGGCCGCCCTTCTGGGCTCCCCGTGGGTCATCACAGGGGACCTGCAGTCTCCTGTCACAGAGGTTTGGAGCCAACTGGAATGCTGTCTGAAACGAGGAGGGAGCTGAGTTCAGACGTTTGAGAGGACCACAGAGGACAGGGATACCCCGCAGGAGCACGGGCAGCCCTTCGCACATAATTGCACTGCGTCCTAGAGAATATTGAATGATGCTGTCTGCCGTTACATTTTAGGAGGAACTATGTAGGTCTTGTACAGGAAATTTAAAGTGGTCCGAGGGACTATGTTTAGAACCTGTTTTGGATTGCTTGCAGGAATTTCATGATGTTGTTGCACCTCTTGTCAAGAGAGAAGGTGCTGTGGAAATTTCTCATTTACTTAATGAGTAGACAGCGGAGCTAAGGGTTAAAATAATACGTTGGTTTATATTTTGTTTTCTGTCAAAGTAAGCCAGAATTGGAAAAATCAGTCATCGTTGATTCCTATGGGTTGGTTTCAAGAAGTGCCATTTTATAACTGTTAATGAGTGGAAATGTGATGGAAACGTTCATCTGAATAGATTCAAGGTCAGAGCAATGGAGTATTTTCTTTATTTTTAATGTCTTTTCCCTTTTAATTAAATTAATATGTGGTTATGGAAAAAGTCAAATCGTGGTAAAGGTTAATAACAAAACCAGTAGCTCCCCGCACTCTATACTCTTTCCCCAAAGCGACCGATTCCAGTGCTTTCAGCTATTTCGTTGGATGTCTTTCTCTGTATTACTCAACAATACACATGTACTGCTCACTCTTGACTCATTGATTTTAATACTATCTACGGAATTCCTATAGTGGTTGATGTTGACTATTTTAGCTCATTTGCATGTGCCTCTCTAAACTGATCTATTATCCAGATATGTGACGTACTGAGAGCACTACCACTAATAATACAGGTCTTGAATGTGAAAGCACTCGTTACCACCCTAGGCCCTGCCATCAAGTTCTGATGTGGCAGGTGCGAGGTGGCCTCATTTGTATGCAGTACACATTCACACAAACAACTCAGGTAATTCCGATGCAGGTATTTGGAGGAAGAAGGTATTTGGAGAAACTGCAGGCTACGTGTCTGGGGATGCAGGAGTCCCAGAATTGTGGAGGATGAAAGGCATCGTAATTTGCAAACAATGATGCAGGGATTCGGCTGTACTGACTAGGGAAAATGTATAGAACCCATGGAAATTGTTTGTACATGATTATGTACCTGCTCCTAAGTAGGATTTAAAATAGTTTAGTCACATGAAACAGCAAACACAGACCGCGCCCCGCCCCCCCCAATGGTTTGCCAGCAAAAGCATAAACTTTAACTTGACCTTTTAATCAAGTGATTTATAATGTTCTTTGATTTCTAAATACTTGTTTGTATTTGTCTAGGAGGCACAGAGGCCCCCAGACGTGACAGCTGGGGCGGGGAGGAGACAGAACAAAAAGTCAAAGGCGCAACCAGGCAGAGTGCCACCTGGGTAATAAACCTCCACAGCCCAGTTTTAGGCCCATGGCTAGTGCCCAGGGGTGTGGGTGAGCTAGAGGGACCCCGGAAGGTAGTGCCTACTTTGGGGGTCAGGAGTGCACAGTGCTCAGGCATCCGGGGAGGCAAGTGTCGCATCCTCTATAGGAACTTCTGCTACAGGAAGGAGGCTGTACCCCCTTCTGAGGTTCAAGGGTGGAAAGCTAGAAGTGAGTCTAGGTCTCCAGCGTCAGGAAGAGCAAATGTTCAAGGATTATAAAGGGAGCTGGGGCAGACAACCAGCCCGAGACCATGAGTCAGTTGGGGTGAGAGCGATGGTGAGACTGATACTCCGTTCAGACCCCCAGGTGAACCAGATTGGGTGCATGGTTGCATGGTGCTAGTGCCCGAGAAGAAAACTCTGGAGATGGAGCTGCCAGATACTTCTGACCTACCTGTTAGGATTCTGCCTTTGTTTGGAAGCCAAAACAGGGCTTACCAGTTAGCTGATCCAGCTCCAGGCCATCTGGGAGGGCAGAGGAGCCCAGGACCCAGACAGGCCAGGATAAAGGCTCGAGAGCTCTTGGAGTTTTGGGAACAAATCCAGATTCCCTGCTTCAGGGTCAGTGCTAGAATCTGACGTCCTGGCCCAGCCTAGTGAGAACGTTGACCCAGTGTCAAGTACCTCTGCGGAGTTGGGAAGGTAGAGGGCCTGAGGCAGGTTGACCCCTTCCTTTCTCTTTCCCTGATTGGTCTAGGAACTGGAGTGGGGATGTGGCCCCGGGGAGATACCTGTGCTGCCATGGTGGGAGGACAGGACTAGGCCGAGTTAAAAGGTGACCCTGTTAGACAATCAGACACTTTAATTACCATCCTTTTTATGAGTCACAGGTTCTCCACTGGATTATTTCCTTCTCTGTGGGTCACTTTATAGAAGGATTTCTTGAACTTTGAAATGAGGAAATATGGAAACTGCTTGGCTTGCTTTGGATGACAATGTAAGCAAGTAGCTCCTCCACAGGTCATGTTGTTGGCTCAGGGCACCGGGCGTGATGCTTGTCGGTGCTGGTTTACTTAGGACAATGACCGTCTTGTGGAGACACTCAGCCCACAGCATATTGGAGAAGGGTTAGCTGGAGGCTCTTAGCTTTCTCACTGATTGCATTAGCCCCATCACCAAGAATGCAGAGTCCCTAAAATGAAAATGGCCACTGTGTTTATTTATAAAAGTGCTTGGTTGGTCCTCTAAGTTGAAGTTGATGACAGATCATGTTTTTAGGGGAAAAAAGCACCAACTGTGGAGACAGAAGCATCTGCTGTTTCTCAGCCTTGCCTTCTAGGTTTATACTTCATTTTTCACACCCCCCCTAAAGGGCTGTCCCTTTTCCACCGAATACCTGAATATGTGGGTGCAAGTGACTAATATGGAATCTTGACAAGTTTGCTGGAACAAGAGGGGTGTTTTCAGGCTTTGATGGCCCGGACCTGGCCGGCTCTGTGGGTGGTGCTGACGATCTGCTTTTGCTCCACAGAACGTGTGGCATTGCAGCGCACTAAGTGAACTTGCCAGTTTAAGTGATGACGCGCCCTGTTTCCCTGGGACCGTGGGGTTCATTTCTGCGACCCAAATGTGCAGCCGTCCTTTGGTTTGGTTGTCATGCTTGTATAGGAGGGAGACCCCAAGAATGTGAAAGCCAAAGGTTTTGAGTCTGCAGTCCTCAGAGTGGAGTCCACGGACTCCCAGCAGTCCCCAAGACTGTTGCAGGGTTCCCGAGTTCAAAACGACTTTTATCACAATACTAAGATGTAATTTGCCTTTTGGGGGGCGGTGTCTACATTTGCCCTGATGGTGTGTGCATGGGCCAGGGCCTGCGTATGGTTGAGTGGTCCCTGTGTTGGTCCACACCGTGTACCCTGTTAGATAAAAAGCCATTTTTACTCTAAAGTGTCCTTGATGACAGTAAAGATTGTTTGTTTTTATTAAAGCTTAGCCTTGAATACACATTGTTTTAACATGGGAAGCTTTCAAAACAGTCTTGCTGAATATTGAAGTACAATGGATGTCTACAGGGAAAACTCTTAAGGGTTTCTTTGCGTTGTGAACTGAACCAACCACTTTTTTTCTTGGAATTCCACTTTTACTTGAAAGAACGGTTAACCAATTATTTTGGACATTTGGTAGACATCTTAAAAAAAAAAGTGAGCCCATTACTTTAAAGAAGATGAATGGCAGATGAAGTCACCAGTGGTAAAATTTGAGCTTTTATGGGGAAATGAGAATTTTCAAAAGCTTTTATTTGCCATTGTGAGCTTGACAGATTTCTGATAATTAATGACTTTTCAAGATATGAGATGGTATTAATGTAATTTTTGATATGGAATAATGAAATATACCAACATTTGGAGATTTGCTTAAATCAGTATTTTCAAAAGGCCAAAGCACAGTGTCACAAGAATTATGCACCTGAACTGTAAGCTATGGTTTTGAATTCCACATGGTAACCAACCTTTGATATAATATCAAAGAAGAGTATTCATAATGATCTGAAATGTCTCTTAAAATCTGCCTCTACTTTCTAACCACCTATCTAAGGCTGATTTGCTTTATGCACTGCATCCAAAAGAACACATTGCAATAAGTTGAAAGAAACAACTTGGAAAATCCTGAATCTTCTATTAAGCTAGACATTCAAGAGATTTGCAAAAAAGGTAGAACAGTACCACTTTCCTCACTAATATTTTGTGTTGAAAAATATATAGTTATTTATCATACAAATGTACTTCTAAGGTTAACAATTTTTGTTATTTTACAATGACCAATTTTTTAAAAATCTCTCAGGTGTAATTTCTAGTACAGTAAATATTAATAGATACCTATAACCTATGCAAACAAAAACTCTTTGGCAGGTTTCACAATTTTTAAGAATAGAAAGGTTTCCTGAATCACAGTGTTGGAAAACCACTGGGTTTCAGCTGCAACTGAAACCACCTATGGCCCAGATGAGGAATCCATACCTTGTTTAAATATAAAGCAAGTCGTTTGCCTCTTTCCCCTCAGTTTTCTTAGCATTTCCATCACCTTTTGGTCCCTGGGTGTTCATCCAGAAGTATCTGTAAAATATCTTTGCAGACCCCCATCCGAGGCTCCCGGATATGCACGCTGTCCACCTGGGAGGGACCGCCAACTGTGGGCTTCACCCCCGGAAGGGAGAGCTGCTGTTGTCTGTTACATCTGGCTGACTCCCTTCTGTGGACAAACGGACAGCTAGATGGGGACGTGGTGACTAGCTAGAATGCTTCTGGGCCACATCTTTCTTACCCAAAGACAGAACTGGAATTTGGAGGAATATTGATGAGTTCATCGTAAAGAAATCACCAACATAATGGAATATTAAGTGGGCAATAAAGCATTAATTGTGGAAACTCGTGAAAACTCTGGCTAGGATTTCAAGTAGGGAAGGTAGATTACCCAACAGTATTACAGTCTATCATTATATCCTATCAGCAAAGGCTATAATTATTTACTGCGAGGTACTGGGAATACACAGGTGAACAAAAGACACAGTCCTTCGTTGTCGATATAAAATTATGTATGCATGTTGATGAATTTGAAGGTCATGAGCGAAAATGAAAACAGAAGAATGGGGAAGCTGCTTCAGACTGATCATGCTTTTTTAACTAGATGTCTTGTTGACATTAATATTTATTTCAATATCAGGGAAAGGGGGGCTGGAGATGGGTGTGAAATTCATGATATTTTGACCTCTGTCCCTTTAAAACAATGGGCACTGGGAAGGGTGCTGATCCTTCTGGCTGTTCCCAGCCTGGGGTCTTTGCCTGATCCCAAAAACTGCCTTGTTTCACTCTGTTTATGCAGCTCCTTGACCTAACCCAGCCTGGGGCTGCCACAGCCTCACCTGCCGCCCGCTGAGCCCCTGCCCAGAGGGAACTTACAGCACAAGCCTTTGCTTTGGACCTTTGTTGCTGACGTGACCACCTTTTGAGGATTCTACCGTGTGCAATGTGTCATTTTTTAAAGGCCACCCAGAGGCAGAGCCTGAGGGACAAGTTTGCTAGGCAAAAAAAGGATAAGAGAAAGGACATGGCTGAAATAGCCTTCAGTATATTCTCCAAACACCCCGTGTAAATACGTGGAAACCACATGCCACAGAGTCAGCCTGGGGACTCTGTAGCCAGCCTTGTTTTCATGGGATATGGGAGGTTGAGCTTTCATACTGTGGTATGTAGAAATATTCTAGAAATGCTAGACATTGGTAGGGTCACCTGGTTCGTGAAACTGGGAAAAGGCTCAGAATTCTTTTCTTTTTTTTTCCTCTTATAATAAAATATGTAAAAGTTCTGGTGGTAAGGGGAGAGGGGGGGACAAGATAATCCTAAAATAAAAAAAAAAAAAAGGGAATTGCAAGATAGCTTGAATTGACGGTAGTCTTCAGACAATCACATGAAAAACCTCTGTCAGAGTGATTTTTGGAACGTATAAAAACATAATCTTAAAAGTGAATTTGAAGAGCATATTTTTAATGTGGTATTTATGAGGGGGAGGCTTTGGGGAACAGAACTGATTGCTCAATGAAGGAATGTGGATTACTCAATATAAGGACTTGTTTGGCCAAAAATTGTCATCACAGAAATTGTGCCAAAGAGAAAGGACTCAATAGTTGTAGATACTTAGGACAGACATACAGCTGTATGTGGAAGTTGAGTAGCACTTTCCAAGTTGTGTTCCATATTCTGTTACACCAGAATATGTTTATGGGCTGTGACGAAAGGGTTCTGTGGCCAAATATGCTGGAGAAACACCATATCCTTTATTCTCCCCATTGAACATCCACATGCATTGAAGGATAAGAACAGCCCTGTGTTCAGGAAACCTACGTGACTTCGTTTAACACAGCATTGCTCACTTCTTTGTAGAGAAGCAGTTTGGGAAATGCTGTAGGAGTAACAGAATGTGAATTGACCTTGATGGTTGCAATGGACAGATTCAGCCAATCCTGACAAGCCTGCTAGTGCCTCTAAAAGAAGACAGAAGAGCACGGCTGGCGTGCGTTGGTGAGAAGCTGTCCTTGCCTCTCATATCTGGCTAACTCCTTCGTATGAAAAGTTGGACCGCCAGCTGGGGCGGTGACAGGACACCTGTATCCTGCAATGCCGAAAGTCACCCTTCCCTCCGGACTTCAGATGGGTGGTGGCTACAGTGCCCATCAATGCTGTGTTTTACAGAAAAAAATATTTTAAAGAAATGCTTATCCAGTGACCTTCCCTGCCTGTGGGGTTGCCTTACACCCTCCGTGGTAGCACCAGCCTCGGTGGCACTGTCCGTCCGTCCCTTCCCATAGTGAGACGGAATGACTCACCCCCCCACCCACTCCAGAACACACCCCTCCTTAGGAAAACAAACATTTGCAAGTTTATTTTATAAAAGCTGCCTAGAGCTTATACAAATACATTGTGACAGCAGCTGTCATAATGCATATATCAAGAAAGTGCTTTGGAACGTGAAGCAAATACACGGGCAATGTATATACACTACTGTACCCCCAGAAGACTGCTCCATGTGTTTTTGGAGCCAAAGAAAACAGCAGTGTTCTCCGGTGAATTCAGAGCGAAAGTCACCACAGCCCTGGACCCCTAGCCAGTAAAAGGTACTTTGAATGGCTAATCCGAAAGGGGGCCAGGTGGGACAAGGGTGCTGAAGGATCAATTTTATTGTTAACTTTTATAGGTCAAGTATGTAGGTCAAATACTGTTCTGGGTACTTTAAGCACGTTCCCTCATAAAATTTTCACAACAGCTTTGTGAGGAAAATGGCATTGTTTAGTCATAAAATAACTAAGACTCAGACGAAATAAAGAGCCCAAGGTCACTCATTTATGGAGCTGGCTGGGATTCAAAATGAATTTGACCCTCACTTTTTGTAAGAGCTACTATTTAATGAGCACTTGCTAGGTACTGGGCACTGGTCTAAAAGCTTTGCTTGTCTCATTGCATTCTTTATATGTGCTCTGTGAGCCTGCGTGCTGTTGTTTTTCCTAATTTATAGTGGAAGAAATCGAAGCTTAAAGAGGTTAAGTAACTTTGGTGCAAAGTAGTAAGGGAGGTGAGAACTAGGGTCAGAAGGAGTTCTTAACCCTTGGAACCAGGGGAGTTTTTCCAGTTTTCCTTTTTGATTTAGAACCTGGAACCTTTCCTGGTTAAGGCAAAGATCTGCTCATGACATCACCAAGAGTTCGTAAACATTTTGAAAAGTCATTATTTTCCATGAAACTTTTGATTTATCACCCATTACCCAGAGTTCGGTATGATTCCATCCGTATTCATGGATGATGTTATTTCTACAACTCTAATAATAGATAAGATTTGGCCTTTTGAGAATATTTCGAGGCAAAGACCTCAAGTATTAGCTGAAGGAAATGGTCTTTTTACAAAGCTGTGCCATTGGGAATGTTTGAGAACAGAATGAACAATTTTGGTGCTTTGGTCATTTCCAACTGTTAAGAGCATTTTTGCTTTTTAAAATAAAGCCCATTCGATCTTCTGAGAACTAAGGGTTTTGAATCCCTGGTGGTTGCCTGTTTTCCCACCATGGCATGTTCTATTCCAGCTGTAAAGAGAGCATCCACTTTCCAGGCAGAGTAGATCCTGGAGAATGGGCCACTTGTGATTTCCAAGTTAGTCTGCCTGTGGGCATTTAAAAGAAAGAAAGAAAGAAAGAGAGAAAGGAAGGAAGGAAGGAAGGAGCAAGATCTGAGCTTCCTGGCTGGCAGGCCAGGCCCGTTCCAACAGGAGTAGGTCATACTCCTGTCCTAGACCACTGGAAACACCTTCCTAGAGCAGAGGCACAAAATAGTCATTGCCCATGCATGCCCTGCGCATTGTGCGTGTTAAGTAAAACCTGTAACATAAGTGAGTGTATTTCCCACCTTAGCAGTTTTTGTGAGGGGAGATGGAGACATGTTGTTCTGGAGTCGCACCCACGGAGTCTCTGATTAGCCTCGGAAAGCTCCTTTGAACAAATAAAATAGTTAGGTCATATCTAAAAACTAAGGGAACTGTTTCACTGGGAAGTATTCGTGATCTGCACACTGGTAGCTATGCCAGGCCTTCTTCAGATTGCAGATTTATTCTACCAGCCAGAGCTCGCAATGTTCTGGCCATGACTGGGTCGTTTCCTTCGAGTTCCTTGGTTGTATCAGTTCTCGGGGCTTGGCAACCAAACTGTGGTACTTGTTGATGAGGCTCAAATCAGTTTAAAAAGGGATTTTTCTGGATGTCTTAGTCGAAAAAGGGCTGGATGTTCCTCCTTTAGTGTATGCATTTTCTGTTATCTGCCTGTCTTCAAGACATTGACACCACCCTCGAGGTATAATAAAACGGTAGATAATTTTGAACCACTGCTTCCCTGAGTCCTGGACACCCCCCGCACCCCACCTCCCTGCCCGCACCCCTCCCCACTACTGCCCTTCTCCTCCGGTCTTTAAAGAGAGCCCCTGGGCACATTCCGAGTGGCTCATCTCTGGTCTACTGACCACTAACACTAATGTCCCGACAGGTGTTCTAAGCGCATTGCCTTTCCCATCAAAGGTGGCCTTTCACCCTTTTCCCATTGGTTCGTAGGAGCCATGGGGACTGTCCTTGGTTTATACTGAAGCATTTAGGGTCATTCTGGCAAGGACTTAAAAAACTTCCGGTATGGTCTAAAACATCCACTCCTAAACTGCTGCTATTTCTGCATTATTTCCTGATCTAAGGTGTTAATTGCATGGTCCAGGTAGAACTTTTATCCATTCCTTGAAGGAGGTTAAGGGTTGAATCCTATGGTTCCACATATTTCTTTAAAAAGAACTCTGGGGTTGCTCACATGGTGTCACAGGTATGGAGTTCTGGTCCCCTTTGGACCAGACACGCTTTCCACCCAGCAGCTGCCTCCCAGAGGCACCTCATCCCTTTTGGCCTCTCCACAGCGTGTGCTGGCCATGATCACAAGACAAAGCTTCTGACTCTGACCTAATATTATTCCAGGAGAAGCTCAGTGTAATAGAACTCATCGTTTTCTACAAGAGATGGGAAACTTTTTCTTTCCCTCTGGCCAATTGATAAATACATTTGTCACAGAACACAGGCGGGGGCCTTGCTGCCAGGTGCAATTTTACAGCGCCCTCTTCTGGACACTAGTGGCCAGTGGTCCTGCAAGTCGGTGTTCACGGAGAGGCGATCCCACCTTCCAGTTTGGCACTGCCACCTTTTCCCAGGCCGTTTGGTTCTCAGTTGGCGCGACTACTCCTTCTGCACTCTCGGACTGTGCACCTTCACCGGAGGGGAAGCAGGAAGGACCAAAATCACTTTCCTTTTCCATTTTTTTAATGGTTGACTGAATTCTAGGAATCCCAAATGAGTGGGACCTGTCCTTGATTATTTCGTGGAGGTCTTAGTGACACAGTCCTTTTAGGCTTTGCTTTCAGTGTCTTCCTCCCCTTGGACCAACACCGCACCAGGTTGGGGGTGGGTTGAGGGACAGGCGCCAGCTGCGTTTCCGATCACGTCTTCTTGCTGTTCCCTAGGCTCAGTAACTTCTGGTTCCGCGGTGCCGCGTGTCCTCCTCCCTCAGGATGGATTTGTTGTTGTTGTTGTTGTTGTTATTCTCATGAGAAGCCAAATGAGTGAGACTCGTCCTTTCACTGGACATGCCGAGACGTGTCAGATACTAGATTTGGCTCCAGCCAGGGACCCCCCACCACTGCTGTTCCCAACAGCCTATACATGTCTTTTCCTTTGATCATATTTGGCCTAGAATGCAATCATCCCAAGAGCTTGCCAAGACTGTGTTGCAGCCTGATTATCTCAGAACATAAACTAAGAATGGGCTGACAAGACCAATACCCGGAGGGATAGCCAGTTTGAATGAATTGTGCCAAAACCTCTAGTCAACCTGGACCGTGTCCCCTGATGGAGGCCAGAGTGTTTACAGGACTCCATGACACTTTCCTTGCGATATTTTAATGTCTTTTAGAATGTTGGGAAATTGGCACCTGACACAACCTACAGAACTGCACGTAGTAATTATACGGAATGGAGCTTTTGAGAGTTTCCATTTAAAGACTGCAGGGTCTCACATATCTGTGTGATAGGCCAACAAAGGCCCAAATGCTGTGACCAGTCCACTGCCACTCAGCAACGAAAATAAACTGTAAATATCATTTTATTTTTCAGAAGCATTTTCGGGCATACTAGGTGAGGAACTAGCCCGAAGACTTCTAAGTATCATTCTGTCAGTACAGGGAGGGAATGGAGACATATCTTCATTAAAACTAACCCATTTCAAGACAGCAGATGTTTTGGTGCCTCGGGAGAGACCTCACCAGAGCACACGCCTTTCGGAACGACTTTCAGCGGTAACGGGCGGCCCGACAAGTGGGCGTTGAACTGAAAAGCAAGCACTTCGGATATTATGACGGTCTTGCTCTGGAGTGAAGAAGACAGAGGCACCCGTGGAAGACGGAAGAGAGATAAACTTGGCCGCTGCCCTTAGTAAACACTCAGTCTCGTTTCGGTCCAATGGTAAATCCAAATGTGACACATGGAAGCAAAAGGAAGCCACATGTAGTGTGTGGTTTACCTAAACTACGTTTGGTAGCCCAACCTTAATGGTCTACAAAGGTTTTAGAGCACAGGGTGGGGGCAAACACAAGGCCCGCGGGCCGAATCCGGCCCTCCACCTTGTTTTTACCTGGCCCGTGTAACTGGTCAGGAGCAGTCACATTTATACAGCCCTAAAATTACACCCGGCCCTGTGAAGGCCACCACGAGGCTGATGTGGCCTCTGGTGGAAATGAGTTTGACACCCCTGTTTTAGAGAAACAGCCCATCAGCGATGCGTGCATGTCTGTCTTCGCATGTCTGGGTGTCCGGAGACTCCTGCCCTCATCCAGGGGCTTCCCATGTCTCCCTCCCTCATGCAGGTCCTGCCTGCTGTGGCGCAGACCACCGGGGGACATGAAAAGCGCCCTTTCTTCTGCACAATGGTGCGATTTCCTTCCTTTCAGGAATGGCTCCTAGCTCGTGGAAGGTGTGAGTTCTGAGTGATTGCTCTTTTCATCTCCTGGAAGCGGGCCAGCCTGCAGGGAGAGCGTTTGATGTGTCAGCAGTAGGCTTGTAACAGCTCTACTTGCGCGATGATGAAAGGTTGAACTTGGATAAAAACGGCAAGAGCAGGAAGAGGGCCTGGTCCCTTCCTCTGGCTCCGTCTTTTGGGTGCCAGTTGAGAAATGTCCTATCGGGGTGGTCTCTGGGAGTCTGAACCATGAGGAGGGTGTTCTCTCGGGAGTGTCTTTGTTTACTGATCAGCTGTTTTGGACAGGGAACACCCAGGCTCCTGGGTGCCGCCAGGCCGGATTCGGGGTCCTATCAGCAAGCCCCACCTGTCCTCCGCTCAGGGGGCCCTGGGAGAGCTGTCCTGCCCTCAGGGCAGACCACTTATGTCTTAACTATCCCTCGGCACCTGCTTGCCAACCGCGAACAATCCAGGACTGGAAAGTCCACTCTAGGTGCTGGGGTCTCCCCTGCCCTCTGTTCCCACCAGAGCATTTGTTCAGAGACCTCCGAGCCGGGTCTCATGGGCTGCCCCCACCTTCCTGCTTCTCAGCTGGACAAGGAGAGGCGGGAAAGCTTTGTGCAAAGTCGGAACCAGTTAGAAATTTCCCTCAAAAGCTACCTCAGGCCCTGGCTGGTGGCACAGTGGATAAGGCGCCAGCCTGCGAACCCAAAGGTCGCTGGTTCGATTCCCAGCCAGGGCACGTAACCAGGTTGCAAGCCAGGTCTCCAGCCCAGTCAGTAGCTGGAGGCAGGTGAAAGGCAAACCATACATGGATGTCTCTCTCCCTCTCTGCCTCTCTCCCTACCCCTCTCTCTGAAAAATAATAAACAAAAGCTACCTCAAACCTATAGGTGATCCGTGAGTCTGCCTGTGTGGAAAGCTAGGTTGGGGGAAGAAGGAAGTTTGCTGAAGTTGTTTTTTTCTTTTTTTTTTTAAAGCAAAAACTTGAGGGGAACAAACCCAAAATCCTGTCATTCAGCTAAGTGACAAGACAGAGCTAAGAACAAGGACTCCAAGAGGACAAATGTTATGTTTAAATATGGGGCATGAAGTAAACACTACACTGACCTCCTCTTTTAAAGTGGTGTGAGTGAAGCAACAGCAAACCCAAGTGTATCGCCTGTTAGTTCTATGAACCTAATACTTAGTTCGGCCATGTGATGCCCCGTGGCTCTACCTGCGTGTGTGCTTGAAGTCCCCGTGGCCATGCGCACACCCTCGACGGGCCTGGAGCTCTGCTGTCTGCAGGGGGAGTTCTCACCTGGGGCCGTGCACACCCGGCTGAGGCCAGGGCCACCCTTCCCCGCAATCCGCATGTGTGTCTGACAGGAGAACACAGTCAGACTGAGGGAGGCCTCTGTCTGGCCGTCCGAACACATTCGCTCCGACAGGCCTGGTTGGCACAGGCCAGAGAGTGGCCGGCCAAGCTGTACTGCTTGGTGGGAACTTCACCTCGGGGGCTGCGCTGCTCACTAGCAGGGCTGGCACCATGCCTTTAAAGTGGCCTGTTGGCAACAGGGACCTTTTCCTACTCCATTAACACCCAGAATATTGCGCCAAGGATGCCCGTCAGCGCCCGTGCTTCTGCCTCCGACGAGAGCCTAAGATAAGGAACCCAGGGGGCCTTCTCAAGGGTGTGATGAATTGACGAGAGGTGAGCGGAGGAAGAACCAACAACTCCTTCAGCTTAGCAGCCAATCAGCCAGGATTTAAGCTGAGATCCCCAACTCTTTTTCTTTGTGAACAACATGGGCAAAACCAGCCTTTCCCGCAGGAGAAAGGCCGGTAGGACTGGTTAGACTCAAGGGTTGCGGCAGCTTCAGGCCTGAAGTAATACATCTGGGGCTGCACAGTGGAATGAAATGTCGTCTCTTGAATAATAATTATGCTAGGCCAATTAATGTACCCCTGAATCCCTGAGATGTCTATGTCCTAACCTCCCCCAACCTGTGACTGTTTATATGGCTAAAGGAACTTGGCAGATATGAGTAAGGATGTGAGATGGGAGACTACCCTGGATTATTTGAATGAGTTCTCTTATTAGAGCCCTTAAAAAAGGGAGGCAGGAGGGTCCCAGTCACAGGAAACGTGATGACAGAAGCAGAGGGCCGGAGTCAGAGCAGAGAGAAGTTTGAAGATGCTACATTGCTGGCTTGGATGATGGTGAAAGGAGGCCAGGAGCCAAGGAATGCAGGCAGCCTCTAGAAGCTGGAAAAGGCCAGGAAATAGATTCTCCCCTGGAGTCTCCGGAAGGAATGTGGCCCTGCTGACATGTGGATTTTAGCCCAGTGATTGATTTCAGACTTCTGACCTCTGAAAGGGGGAGAGACTAAATGCATGTGGTGTCAAACCACCAAGTCTGTGTGGCAATTGTTGCAGCAGCAATAGGAAACCAAAACAGTAACATGAACAACACACTTGGACTGAGAAATATTAACTGATGGCCAAAAGAAAGGGGACTTGTTCCAGGCTTGATTGTGAAGACAGGGCATGGAGCATCAGGTCATGGCTCCGTGAACAGGGAGTGAAGGACAAAGGAGTATTTGTCTTCGTCAGCACAGTGGGGGACGTCCCACAGGTATTGTTTGCTTAAACTTTTACGGGACAGAATAGGGTATCTTGGTCAAGCTTTCCTGACGTGTCCTTGACTGCACGGAAAAAAAAACAAAAGTTGAGTTTTAGTCTGTGTTTTGCAAAATACAGTGCCCTGGGGCAGCAGCATGCTATTAAGAGTGCAGGTTCCTGGACTGTGGCTGAGGAAACTTACTAGTGCAGTTGTCCACTGGAAGTGATTTTGTCCCTCAAGGTCATTTGTCAATGCCTGGAGACATTCCTCTTTGGTACAGCCAGCGAGTGGAGGATGATACTGGCATCTAGTGCATGGAGGCCAGGGACTGCTAAACATCCCACAAAGCACAGTGCAGTCCCTAGAACAAACACTTGTCTGACCCAAAATGTCAGTAGTGCCGAAGCTGAAAAACCCTAATCTAGTGGGTAATGCTCCCAAACACATGCATTAATTATTATACCACAGTGGTATATACATCTGGGCCAATGTAGTGTGCCTGTCTATTCTGCCTTCTCTCTTTCTAAGTGTGCTCACTACAGCCACTACAGTTTGGGGTGCCATCACTGCCCTTCTCTAGTTGACTTCTACTCTTTCAGCTGGATAGCTCACCTGCTGCCCAGCCTCAGTTGCTTTGCCATTCTGCACCAGCCAAAAACGGAAAGCCAAGCACCAAGACCTTTGCCCCTGGAAATAACTGTCAGGCTCTGAAACGTTACCACAGTAAATACCCAGGTCGAAGGGGCACGGCTCAGGGCATCTGTGTGTGCATGTGTGACATTTTTGACCCAGTTTGTAATGCCCTGCTCACCAGTCAGCTTTGCACCACTGTGTGTTAGCATGTAAGAATCCGGGGTCATGCATGACCTCTTTCACTCAAGATGTATTTCTCCCCTGCGCCAGCCCCTGCAGTGTTTCTGTCCTCTTGTTCCCACCTTCATGCGGAAGTAATGGAGAACTCCATTCTCTTCAGAGAATTGGACCCTAGAAAAAACAGTTGCTCTAGCATGTGCTCATGTGTAGCTGGTTGGTTGTGACTGGCTGGAAGTGTGCTGCCCTGCTTCTCGCCCCTTGTTGGAGACCCAGGCTCTGAGTCCCGGTCAAGGGTTGAGTGGCCTGTCACATGCTACGGGACACTTCCTAGCCCCCATGTCTCAGTAGCCCTCAGGGGTGGGAGAAACATCCTGCGGGCTAGGCACATGGCTGTGGTTTTATCATCTTGCACTCATCACTGTATTCCGGTCGATAGATTTTTATTATGCAACAACTGCTACCCTAGGGTAAACTTTGACACAAAGCATTGTGCTCTTGACTGAATCAGCTAAAACAAGAATTGGGGGCAGAAAAGAGACCTTGGATCAGTTTCAAGTCTTTCTTATCCAAACAGCTACTTTTGGAGAAGCATTCGGATATGCAATTAGAACAAAGGACCACTTCTAAAGAACAGACTCGCCTTTCCAAAAAAAGACAAATGGTGAAAACCATAACTCATCTGTTCTATGGAAGTTTCTGGCACTCCTTCCTGTTGTTCTTGTTGGACCAGATGAGGATGTGATAGTTAAAGAAGATTTTCAACTTGGTGGGAGGTTGGCACCTCTAACCCCTGAGCTGTTCAAGGGTCAGCTGCGGTCATTAGTCAGTATGTATTTTAACTATTTAGAAAATTTCACACATTTAACAAAATACCTGGGATCCTAGGAATCCTATCAGCTTTACAAGTTGAAGTTGAGTGTTAGTTTCTGAAGTGTCAGAACCTAGAGACATTTGCTCATCACCTAAAGTGTGCAACAGTCAAGGAGATGCACAAGTAAGTGGGTACAGACAGCCCTGAACCATGTCTTCTCCTCAGCACCCTCTAGTTGAAGGTGCCTGAAGAATTAATCCAGCCACATCCTGGAGCTCATGACAGAGGTGGCTCTGTCTTTCATGTAACAAACTTTTACTGAACTATTATTCCCTGAGCTCATCACTCTCCTGAAGGATGTTGGCCTCGAAGGTCCCTAGCCTGCCAGTATTCTAGCTTGAAGGCAAAACCAGTGTCATCTTGTAGGGTTAAAATTTAAGTGTCAAAAATACAGGAGTACAGATGAGAAAAGAAGTGATATGGGGAGATGGAGGTTGCTAGGACATGGTTAGCTAGAAGGCTTCACAGATGAGAGGATTCTTAAGCTAGGCCTTGGACAAAGCAAGATTTCCATAGCGGTCCAGTGATGGAGGTGGGGGAAGGGTGGGAAAGAGGTATTGTATAGAAAAGGTGGGAGTTGTAAAATGTGCTTGAGGGCGTTGAAGAAAGGAATGAGGTCCCCTGGGTTCCTGTCTTTAGGTTGGAGCTGGGAGGGAAGACGGTTGGAAAGAAGGTTGCGGATATCTTGACAAAGTCGGCTAACCGGTGATGAAGAACTAGTACGTCTGAGTGTTTTAATGCAGCAGTGTTTTTCTTGCTCATTTAACAGTAGGTGTCGAGTGGGTAGATGTCCTACCGTGAGTCAGGAAAGCAGGCTTCCCCTGTTTGGGGCAGAGGTCTTGATATCCCCTTCATTCAGCTGGTTGTCCATCCAGTAGAGAGAGGAGCAGAGAGACTGGATGGAACATTGCGCACGCGGGATTTTTATGGCTGACACCTGCAAACGTGGTATATGATTTTTATCTTTCTCCCAGTGGTCAGAACTGAGTCAGAGCACCACCCCTCGCTGCAAGAGAGTCCGGGAAACATTGTCTTTGCCTTGGGACACAATAGGAAGAGATGTTTGCAAGTGACTTTTTAGCGTGGGGGTTGGCTCAGTGGTGACGCAGGCTCCATGAAGAGAGCGATTTTTGTATCTCACATCTGCTGCTGCTGCATCCCAGGACACAATAGTTCTTCACGTGTGATCGAATAATGAAGGGTGGAGGCTGGCAAGGAGTCCTGGCCCCGATGGGCCCTTCCAGGATAAACCAGGAGGAGAGAGCCGAGGCAGGGAAGCTCAAGTTAGTGCAGGTACGGCAGGAATTCGCACATTTTCAGAAACAGAAATGTTTGCTTCTGCTAGTTTAACGTTTTTCTGTTTACAGCATAGCCACAGCTTATAGTTTGACCAAAGTCCCTGCAGAGTTGAAACCCTAGGAGCCAGTTGTGAGCCAAGAGGGCCCAGGGATTTGTTTGCAGGCATTCATTGGAATGCAGCCGGGGGCTGGGACGGTGCCCCGACACGGCAACCCAAACAAAATCAAACTGGACCAAACCAGCAAACCAGCTTGGCGTTCAGGTTACTTGAGCGGCCTCTAGGGAAACCGCAGCTGCCATCGCATTACGTATGCAAAATTCGCTCTTTGACCTTATTGTAAGGAAAATTACTGGAGCCCATCTCTTTCTCCAGCTTTCCAAAGTGCTGGGCAAGTTCACTCCTATGCAATTACGCAGCATTTCAAAACATCTTCGTTTCAAAACATGCATGAAACACCGATGCTGACCCAACAAGAACGGAAAAGGTTGGTGAAAAGAATAAGGCCTCTGTGTACCTAAGAGAAGCCGACACACGGGTAACCTTGTGTGGCTCGCGGCTTCCAGGTTTTAGGGTGTTGTTTGCTGGTGGATTTCTGTGGAATTAAAAGCTAAGGGCGGCCCGTGTCCTCCCTGTGGACTTGACTTTGTGGTTTCTGTGCGCGCTGGGGCAGACCTCAGAGTCTGGCCTCGCCTCACTCATGTGTCTCCGGAGTGTGGCGAAGGGCCGGACTTCAGGACCGTGTGGAGGGGAGTGAGGGGCCTCCCAGGGACCAGCCGGGGACCCTTAGGAGCTTTAGGAGCTTTTTAGTGATTTTTGCTGATCTGAAAATAATGTAAAAACAACAGAAGAGCTTTTTGTGGTATTTTCACATGTTCTTTATTGGTTTGGGGAAGAATCCAATGCTAAAGTGGTTTTCAAATCATAAATACTTAAAAAGACATGATGTGCTCTACCCTTTTCATCCCGCCCCACCAAAAAATTAGCTGTAATAATAAAAATGGCAAGGACAGGAAGAGAAAGCAGAAGCAACAGGAGATGCAGGTGCGCTAGGATGAGAAGGAGTGTGAGTCAGACGGCTAACGTCCAGTGTCAGCGCCGGAGGTGACTGGGGTGATCAGATGGGGTCTTTCCCTTGCCAGGCCCAGGGCTCTTGGAGGCAAGTTGGTCCTTTCCTGGGGCCTCCTGAGATATAAATCATCAGCCCAGGACAACAGATCCCTGAGGGTCCCTTAATTCAGCTTCTACCTCTAATCCCAGAGAAGCCAACCCATTGAAATGATCCGACAACTTGATAGCAATTCATTTTTGCACCGGACAGTGTTCACATGAGGCTTGCAAAGGTGTTGGCTGGAGATGGACCGGAGAGCAGTATTTCTGTCCCTGTCCCAGCTGGGTAAAGATTCAGTGACAAGTTGCTGGAGCTTGAAAAGACAGTCTCTGAGGAATCGAGTTGCATTAGCATGTGGCGTCTGTGCCCTCAGGAGAAAGTGGGTGTGTGGGGGATGGGTGCTGGAAGTTCCCAATGAGGGGCCTACAGAGATGGGGACCTGAAAGAGGAGCAACGTCTCCCCTAGAGCTGAAGGGTCCCTTGCCTTGCTTGGGGGTTGGGAGGGTGGCCAGCCTGCCCTGGGTTGCCTGACTGTTCCAGTGTTGATCCCGCAAGCCTGCAGCCCCAGACACACCGGGGCAGGTGGCTGTCTGCAGAGGGACGGACAGAGCAGCAGTGGCAGGGGTGAGGGCTATGCTGTCATTGTCTCTTGAAGGGCCGTCTTTTTGTTGGGACAGTTGGTAGGGAGAGAAGAGGAGGCTTGGGGGAAACTAGGATCTCAGAAGTCGCCCCAGGAACAGCGCCCGGGAAGGGCCCAGCTAGGTCCAGGTCCATTCACCTCACTTTGCTAAACGTGCTGATCTCCCTCTCTTTCTCAGGGAGGCAGGACGCAGTGCGTGCGAGAAGTCTGTCCCATCCTCTCCTGTCCTCAGCACCTTAGCCACATCCCCCCAGGACAGTGCTGCCCCAAATGTTCGGGTAAGTGACGCCTCCAGGTCAAAGAACAATGTCGTCTATTCTTGGAGTTTTCTGCTGCGGGTGTTCATCCACCCTGTTGTCATGGGGTCCTCAGGTCGCCCTGTGTTCATGGCAACTACTTCTGAGTACAGGAGCATAAGGTGGGCGCAGGGTTTATCTCGGGCCTGAGACCCCCATGGAGGTGTCTTCCCTCAGTCCTCTTTTGGGTCTGTAGAAAAACCTGGCCCGCCAGCCGGCCCGGAGTAATACCCGCTGTGGGGAGACGGTACTGAAGACACTATCTTGATCAAGCATGTGATGCTAAGTCAGAACAGATGGTAAAGGCATGTCAAGTAAATGCACAGAGGGATGCAGACTCGTGTTGCTTCTAGAGGCAAAAGCACGGCATGCCAAAAACAAGAGGTTTGGGAGGGAGCGGTGGATAACAGCCAAAAATGGGAGTGCTAGCTCTTTCTTATTGCCTGTTTACTACGGATCAGGCACCGTGAGAAATATTTTATGTGCTTCTTCTCATTTAATTTTACGAAGCTGTGGTATCAGGTTGGCTAAAAAGTTTGTTTGGGTTTTTCTGTAAGATGGCTCTAGTGGCATTTAGTTACCTTTAACTTGATTCAGAACAATTGTGTTTGATTGTATTGTGACAGCTGTCGTATTGGCATGCGTTTGCAAACTTAACCAAAGTTGGTGAATTTTTCTGCAGCATTTCAATTTGGAGATGAACGAAAATACGCAACCTTTTTGATATATTATGCCTTATTTTTTTCAAGAAAGGTAAAAGCACAACGGAATCAAACAAAAAAGATTTGTGCAATGTCTGGAGAAGGTGCTAGGACTGATGAAACGTGTGGGAAGTGGTTTGCGAAGTTGCATGCTGGGGATTTCTCCCCGGACAATGCTTCACAGTTGGGTAGACCCGTTGAACTTGATAGTAATCTAATTGAGGCATTAATTAGGACAATCAATGTTATACCACACAGGAGGTAGTCAGCATACTCCACATATCCAAATCAATGGGGTTATTGGTGAGAATGAAAAATAAATGAATTTATGGGCCAACCCAATATATGGACACTAAATATACTCTTCCAATATGTAATAGCAGGTACAATTGCCTGTTTTATTGTCCTGAGAGGGAAGCAGAGTTCTGGATGGTGGCACAGCTGGAGAGTGATGGGTTGACACAAGTCCATGGTGCAGAGTCCCTAGCACGAGATTCTTTGACTTTTGTTTATAATCTGTACGTCAGCTTCTTCCATGTGCTCCTTAGCCTCTTGAGCTAGTTGAGGCCAGACTAAGATTCAAATGAAAGCAGCTTGACCCAGTAGGGCACCAGCAACCCCACTGGAACCTCCGGGGGTCCTTGCAGGGCTTTGTGGTTTTCCAAGTCACCGCTGGCTTTGTGCTTCTGCTCCCGCTATTTCTTCGCTCCCTTCCTTCCCTTTTCCTTTCTCCTGCTTCTCTTCCTCCTCCCCTTCCTCTTCCTTCTTCATTTTGCCTTTTTCAGGGTTACTCCAATCCAGTCTTCCCCATCTTGTGGTGCTATTGAGTTGAGGCTTGTATAGCAGATTTTCCTGAAGGTTTGCAGTCACCGTAGGTGATGAGGTGACAGAGAAGCACAGAGAACATGGAAAATGAAATATTAAGCTTTCTTGGTTTTTAAAAGGTCTTAGCCATTTTTGTCTTTAGAACCATTCTACTGTCGGTCTCTTTTACGTGGGCACCAGTCACCAGTTACTGTCCACATTCTTTTCTTGAATCCTCTCTTCTTTCTTTCAGAGTTTGTTCTTCCCAGTTCCAGCTCATCCTGCTGATTTGTTTTTCTCACTCCCAGTTTATCAGAGCCACACCCTGAAACCTATCTTTCTGCAACCAAACTGGCAGATGAAGGTGTCTTGTTAACTAAGGCAGTTTCCTCCTCTTTTTGGGATTCTCCTGCCAACTCTTTTTTTATATTAATTTGTTGTTATTGTATTATAGTTGTTTCATTTTCCCCCCATTGTCTTAGGGTCTTTCACATTAGTTCTTCATCTGCCAACACTCTATCTGACAAAGTTTGCCTTCCTGCTACACACTCACACACAGATATCTACTTTTTAAGTAAATCTGAAGTAATGATAAGAACAAAGGAGACTTGTTTAGACATCCTCAACTGAAGATATTTCCATTGATAGGTGGGCTACTTGGATGGTCCATGTGCGCTTGTGTCCCCAGAATAGAATTGGCCAGGTCCTTGTGGTTGAAGTCACCATGCTGTGGGTCATGGTGGAAGCAGCATTCTGCCTCCACAGGAAAGTCACCACAGAGGAGGTGGTGGCAGGAGCCTGGCCTTGAAGATAAGTAAGATTGATTAGTGTTTTTAAACTGGTACCATGGGTACACTAAGTCAGCTCAGAAGTTTCTCCTGTGAACAATGGCTGTTGTATTGAGGGCAGATTTTTCTGTCCATTTGTGGTCATAAGACAGACTACAAAAGGGACAGAACGTCTTTGGAAACTTGAAAATCATAGTTCTCCCGAATGAGACCTGGCTTTGGTTGGGCTAAGCTGCAGTGGAATAATGTGGAAATGGTTCAAATAAGGCTGTGCACCGAGTCTCAGAACCACTTTTTTGAATGTTTTATCTTATTTGGGGCCACAAGGACTTTGGGATTAAGGTAAGATTTTATGTTCTTTGGGCATAAAAAGAAACACACCCCCACACAAGAATACAACAAGGAAAAGAAAAAGACTAGGATACTATTTAAATGCTGCAATCTTAGACTAATTAGACTTTTGGCTGGTTGGGCACTGATTTGCTATTAAATTTTTCCCCCACCGTTCACACAACAATCTCTGTCTTTTACATTACAACATTCTCTTTCTCTCTCTTCTCCTTTTCAATGGTCAGAGTTTTATGTACACACAGCACCCAATGCCCCATCCAAAGCGACCTAGCCCAGGATTGTAGTTGATTTATACCACCACTAATAATGACATTATGTATCTGCCATTTTTTTATAGTTT